>MNPL01011416.1:61613-108460 GCA_002081605.1 Tropilaelaps mercedesae
TTTAGCTCGTGGTTACGTGCCAGTGCACTGTGGAACTTTTAATTAGGGAGAAAGAAGATCGTAACGTTTGCCTCATTGACTTTTCTATACAGCACACACAAACACCACAGATTTCAGAAATCACGAAGCTGGCCTAATCTAAGCATCAAAACCGCGTGTGAATTTTTTTGTTGAAGTTAAAAGCGGCGGAGCAGCTCTACGTCAAACTAAAAATTCTAAATGATCACGCGCCGTATATCGTTAGGTTCGGTGTCGGTAGAACTACTAATTCCCGACGGACTGTGTGCCGACACCGGTGGTCCTTGTGTGCCAGAGGTAAACCACCAACACTGTAATAAATACACAGAAAGGTGAAGTCTATCAAGATGACCCTGATGTTGTATTTAAAATACAATATGCGTGATAATGTTTGAATAAATTTTGAAGTGAACCGCTATATTAATAAAACTGTATTTATAGTCGTAACAATTATACCTCTGTTAACTGGTAATACCGTCAATCATTCTGTGCGTTATTACAAATGGTGTTAATCATGTACTGAGTATAAAAGGTAAATTTCGGAAGTTTTTTCATGACAAACTGATAGGGCAAAGTATTCATTACATGATTGGTGTTACGGTGTAGAGTTACAATAACGAACAATTGTGAATTGTTGCCATCCAGACGCACTAACTTTGTTTATCTGCGCTTTCAATAAGATTAAAAAAGGTTTTACAAAAAGACAATTTTCAGGTAGTCCTCAAAATTTTCAAAAGTGTACAAATTTACTATGAAGAAAGTAAAATATCTGGTGCATAATTGTTTTACTTCTAGAAATTGGCATATTAGGAATAATTCCAACGACCACCTATTATTTAACATGTTGGCAACTTTAACTAGGTGGCTCCAGTAACACAATACACCTTAACCTTTTCGTCAAGCTGGTGTGTGCAGTTAGATAGCCTGTTGAGCCAAATTACCGCCCCTTCTATCAAAAAAAGCACATCTTTAAATGCACACACGTGCTGCAAAAGATGCACACCTCTAGAAGTCTGCTAGTGATTGGTTTTAGGTTTACGCAGGATCATCTGCGGTAGATCTAGTGACTCAAGCGGAGTTGTCCGGAATGCAAGTTGGTGCAATGTGCCTTATTGGAAGATGGGTGATGCTCCGTTTGAGAGTGTAGTGTGTACACTATTGACGGAGTTTAAAGCCTATTCAGATCCAACGTAACAGAGAATTTTGTAGCATCTGAATGTCGTCGAGCTGCTAAAAAATTATTAGTGGTAATAAAGGAATACTGGGCGTGCGATATTCCCTTATACACATTAGATAATCACATTATTTGCTCTGGTCTAATATAATCCTCAGAATTAGGGTGACAGTCGTTCAAGTATCCAGCTCCAGTTCAAGTACCCAGCGATCAATATATATATAGTACCGGCCACAATAGGAAATTGTTGCGGTTGTCTTGTAGCTTAGTAGTTACCTACAAAGTAGGGGTCGATGAAAATAGATGTTGCAAGCTGATATACCTGAAGGAGTTATATCCAAATATGTTGTTAAAACTTGTTCATATAGTGAGAAGAGGATGTCATAAATGCATTTTTCGTATTGTGTCAACGTTTTTAAGAGAATTTCGAGCGATCACTAACCGAAGAAGTTTATTGAACACTTAGTCCATTTGCCGCTATTTTAACTAAGTAGAGTAATACGATTTTATTGACAAATTTCATTTATTTCTATGCTTTCGCTTTTTTCAACTGCAGTCTTAGCTCCCCATCATCTGAAATTATATACATTTTTATATTCTTTTATATTTTATATTTTACACTCGTTTTTGTACGAACGACAAGTGTGCTCTAACATCATCGTTTTCCGTGCTATTTTGTTCATTAAGTTTCCCAGTCTTGTGCTTGCTCAACATTTCTTAATTCCGGAAAAAATAGATGAGTTTTGGGAGGAAAGCAACTAAAGCCTCCATATGCGTTTTTTTCATATAATGTGTCACCTTCTTTAGTCGTCCGCCAGTCAGTAGGTAGCTTGGTGTAAACTGTTGCACCAAAAGAATAATACTAAGGCTTTTGCGGGGGCGGTATGCTGAGAAAATGCGTCTTCTTACTGTAGCTATGTCAGAGTTTAGTCGGGGACGCTACGTATGAGCCAAGCAGGGCATGTGACAGGCGGCCGCTGGATGCTTAGCGTTCTTTGAATGATTTTGACAGCACACGGCGCATAGAGCGATGCCACGCACTTTGCCGCATTGCACGACGTAGAAGCTCCTTCTGTCACCCGATAAGGTGACAAGCTACTCAGCTGTGAAGTAAACCGAGCGGGACAGTGGAGCGCTTTTGGCGATATGCTGCTGTCGACAAACTTCTTCCGGAGCACTTTTCAAATTCTAAACAGGCTTAAAGCCGGTTTTTGTGGATATCAAGAACCTTCAGATTTCATCTGCAGACGCACTTTAAAGCATACCTTTTCTAGGGAGCAAATACAATTCGGCGCAACTCTTCCAAGTAAAGGAATTACTATACCTCTTTGTCAAATTGCTATAGCTTAGCAAAATAGTACATTCAAAAGATTAATCCACGTTTAGCACATGATATAGCATTATCATCAGTGTTACTGTGATTGTAATCGTGGCTGACACATTCGAGAAAGCCATACACAATTGGCTGGACAGTATCGATATGCTCCAAAAATTCTAAGGAAAACCGAGTACATAAAAATAAATTGCGTAAGTTTTTTAAAAAAATGTAGATATTAGACAGACTTGTTCCTTTGATTTTTTCAAGAATACTATTGTTTAAAGAGTACCCTTTGTAAACACGCCCACAGTGCTGTTTGTCTTCTTTAATAGGTTTGACAGAAGTTGAGGGGACATTCCGAAATCACACACAAGTCACAATCGCAAGTCAGTTGTAACCTCTTCAAGTGTTTACAACTGTATTCGTACATGTATACGCTCTCTTAAATTTATGTGTATGTTTTTCTATACACAAGCAGGTCTTATGATGCAAGAAAAGGCAACTACGTTTGTCATTTATAGTGATTGCATTGCGAATAATAAAACAAGATTGTGGGCAAGCATTAAACAGTGAGGCTGCGAGAAGTAAGTCTGGGACCGTCTTGCACACGTCAGGGAGGTTTCGTATTGTAGCAGAAGTAACAGCACGAACAGCAACGAGAGGATCGGTGGCCATTAAAGAGCGTGCCGCTGTAAGCCACGTACACCGCGCTTTTTTCTTCATCCAAACCCCTCCTCACCTTACAGCTTTTTGCTGCTGAAATATTGACAACTTTATTGGCTACTTATTACACAAAAGGACGCCGTTGTTGAGACAAAGAGCAGGGAGAGAGGAACAGGTGACCTTGACTGAGCTTGTCACGCAAGCGACACCCTACTCTGCTGCCTAAAGGGTAGTGCCTTCTAATCCTTTCAATTGTACTTTTCCTGCGCCTGTCTTCCTCTCATCTCCTTGCAAAATTTAGCTCGCCCGATTTTGCGCTCTTTCTTCTGTTATGTTTTTGCTCTAAGGTAACACCAGCTGCAACATCAATTGCAGCAATGAATGTCGCGACATTACGGACATAAGACGGTAGCAAATATCGACCAAATAGCTCACTAACGTACAATGGGGTAAAAAGACAACATCCGAATGAACGAGGAAAAGGTGACTGCGAAAATGTTGCGGCACCATGAGATCTAAGTTAAATGATTTTAAGACAGGGAATAAAAGCTAAAGTGGTGTTTACCAAGTTTCCCAAAAGTGTTTTTTACCAAGTTTTAACGGTGAGCAAATACAAAAGGCCGCAAAAGACAAATAAAAGAAGTCGCAACAAAAGCCCAACGCTTTTGGGATAAAACATGGAGAGATCCAGTTAGCAAAGAGAGCGATGGGAAGAGAGGCGTCGAAAGTGGTCGTATTGAGTCGATTGGCAGAAAAGCGATAGTTAGAAAAAACTGGATATCGCTAACGATTGGTTATTAGCGGCCTTTTGGTTTTGACTGATGGTAGCAGTCATGATAGTTCTTAGAAGTTCCTTTCGTTGAAAGTTCATACGCACGCTCCACATACGACGTAAACACAACTCAACAATAGAACACAAAAATTGTCAAACAGATTAATATTATAGCTGCTGTCACTGATGCTATTCTCCGTGTACGTTCAAACAATAAGAGTTGACGCAAAAACGCCTTCATAAAATTCAACTGTAAGGTAAGTCTATTTTCCTTCGATATGTTGAATGCCATTTATTTTACACTCACCTTTACTCGAATCGTAATTGTCTCTACATATAGAAAGCGATATGGATGACAAAAAGTCACTTAAAAATGATGATATAATTAAATGTAAATTTCCCAATAACAATATTTACCATTTTCATATTTACATTCCGTTACTTACATTGTAGAAGTTAAGAGATGGAACTTTATGGTCACAATAACGTTCATATGAAACAATTCATTTCGTGCATAGTACGAAAGTCTTAGATTTCTATACGTGGAATAGTATTGTTGTCATGAGAAGAATTCGAAGTTCCACAACAGTTACATAGATCGATGTCAAGGACTTTCGATATAAATGCTGCGTAGGGCAATAAGCCACCAGGAGTTATTATTTTAATGAAAGAAGGTACAGTGAACATGGATTTGGGAATACTGCATTGAAAGTTCTAAAAGAGCATATCTGCTTTTTCTTAATGTTCGGGAGATATGAGCATGCATTCCTAGGTGAACACAATTGCATAAGATTTCGACGAGGCCATGGTCAATGACCAGGGTTACCATACTGGACGGTTAATCCCCTTCATTTAGCATCAAGCTTTATAGGTCTAATCGGTTTAATTAAGACATCTATCGATGGCAGGTAAGTGCATTCCTAGGACGTAATCATCTTTGTGTAACCACCTTTATCACCGGCTATATATCGAATACAAGAATTTGAAAGAACATATGTGCAATACTGAGATAACAACATCAGTAGGATTATGTAACAGGTGTTTTCTATACCTGGGCAGTAGAAACATTTGTCTGGCAAACATAGAAAAATAGCAACTTAAGTAATAAACTAAATAATACATTAAGTAATGAACGTTTAGCCATGAGTGGATATAACTTAGAAGAACGACTAGTTACAGCAAAACATCAACATCACGCAGAAATCAAATTATCAGAGAATGTGAGGTGTCTACGTCCAAGTGAATTTAGTCTTAGCCTAAAGTCTCCTCCTCTAACCATCATATTTTTGCAATCGAATGTAATTGATTTTTCGCATTTATTCAACATTGGGAACGATCGCTGGGTAGTCATTTAACAGAAAGCATGAAACAATTAAGTTATATTAGATTATATAGAGAAGTTATTGGATATTAGCTAGTAACGCTAACTACGCCCAAATTCTCGTGCATATGGTTAGAATATATATTTATTCTCGTTACGGTATTTACGGACGGTGGTATTACAGGCGGCGGTATTACAGACCGCGACGGTAATTATCATCACATTCACTGCAAAATAGCAGACAAACAATGGTATCGTCATACATTTTTATGTTGTCTGGAAAATACCTCACAGTGATGATAGAGGTCAAGGGGTCATGCAAGAATGTAAAAAAATAGAAATAGGATTTCTGTTTTTACAAAGAAATATAATCCATACGTCTGTTAGGTCATTTGGAACGATATTCAGCAGCCTTATATAATGTCAAGCAACTACTATTTTGATATTTACTTAATATGCTGCTAGTTAAATTTTAATTATTACTGCGCCCTGATCTCACGAGGTGGCTAAAGAAAATTTAATAAGATGAAAGTGCACCTGCAACTCATTCTAGGGAAACAGTGTATTGGCCTTTGTTTTCTAGGTGTCAGCCTTTGTTGTTACGCCTCCGCGGAACAGAAGAATGTTCGACAATTTATTTCTTGACGCCCTTCGGATAGTGCAACATTCAAATATATTCATATCATTGTTAAACTAGTCTAGGTTTCGTATATAACCAGGTTCTATGTTTAAATGAAAAAAAGGAGATTTCCTGCAAAAAACGTAAATGCCATTGGATCTAAAAGAAATTTTTGATATTTATTTGGAGTTCTAAGCCACGTTTCCCAATTGTAATTAAAAATGAAGGTATGTTAGTCAAAAATCGCTAATACATACATGGATCAGAATTTAAGAGCGAAATCGTGTAACACGCTACGATAAGTCGATACATCTTGAAGCATTCTGATACCACTAATACATTTTCCAAGCTTTTTCATAGAATGTTTGCGAGTGTCCATTAAGTGCTTTAGAAACTGCGATGGAGCGACACATCAACGGTAGATGGGGTGCTAAGCCCGGCTCACAAATGAGAGTTTATGATCCTGGACGGGGCGCGTGAATACTTCACACGACCTATTCCGCCTTCACCAGCTTGCACCGCGGCCGCGTTTCTGCTCTACTGATAGGCCAAGAAAGCAACGCAAATGCATCAAACAGTGACTTTAGGCTGATCTCGTTAATATTTTGCGCTGCATTTTTGGATCTTGCACTACAGTCGGAAGCAATTTCATTAGGTGGAACCCTTCTGCTGAAATTGATAAAAAATTACAACAGAAAAGAAGAGTATTCAAGTTGATATTTAAACTTCGTTGAGGTCATTTGTGCGTTATCTTTACGCTCAGTGTCTTATAAGTAGTGCGGGTTTTTGGTTACCCACATTAAATTACGGAACCGTTTATATTTCTCGCAAATATTTAATATCGACATGTATTTCCATAAATACCTTAATACACATTGAATATCGTGGGAATATGCAATCTCTAAAAAGAGGACATACATGTATGGTCTATGCAGGTGTAAAGTATCTACCAAGCAATTGAGTCCTTTTGTAAGCCAACTCGCTAGATTGAATGACGTCTCCAGATGTACATTGTTCTCTATTGACTTGTCCGCCAGCATGTGTCGAGCTTATTATGGAACGGAACCAACGACCCGTCGATTCGCAAATGCTGGTTGAAAAAATACATGTTTTTTCGTTGAAATGAAGATCCACACGCAGGCCGCCTCCAGCCGTCTTAGCTCTCGGTCGAATTTTCATAAAAATGTACCGAACCAAAGCATTTTTAAGAATATTTTTCCTCCTTTAATCTTGCTCTTATAGTCTAGTTATATGGTCGTATGAATAAAGTTATTTTCCCTTTTATTATATTACTAATCCTTTCTAACCGCTTGTTTTAAGGCTAATAGGTAAATGAACTCCCATTGTTTATTTTTTTGTTAATAATATAAGTGGAGTTAATAGCAAAGCAGCCCACTTCGTTGTATAGATGCTCTTTAATACAGTGCGGTGCAAGATATCCAACACGTAAGAACAAAGTGTGAGCTCATCTATTTTTTTAGCATACGACCATATAATTTGAATTCTGGCTTTAGAAGTCATTGTGCACTCAGCATTTGATTATTATTATCATCATCATTAGGACCATATTATTATTGTTGTAGGCAGACGTAACCGTCATCGTTGGCATCCTTAAAGCCGACAAATTTCATCGCTTAGCGCTACACTCTATTAATCGAACTGTCTTGCTATCGGCAATCGATGCGAATAGATGACGGTACTACTCAATCTTCATTACATCTGACATGTATCTTTTTCGGGCATGCCCGCTGAGAAGACAGATCAACAGAAGCAGCCGCAACGAGTTCTCGAGCTTCGACAGAAAGGATATTTTCAATTCGTTACGATACACACAGCTGCCACTACAGCACCGCTCGTGACCGATTTGGTTCACTCTACGAGTGTCACACGGACATCTTCTTCTGCGGTGATCTTGATGGCCTGCGTCTTTTCTCTCAATGTACGCCCCTCATCATTTTCTCTATCTCAGTTTACTTCGTCGTTCGATCATTCGTCTACCTTACCTCGGCAGCCCATCTTCAAACGCGCGTGGCTTTCTCGCAGTTCCAGGATGTCTGTCGAACACAGCCATCTCCTGCAGGCTGCTGCGTTGATGCTGCAGCTTATCTTGTCGTTTCGTACCTTCACCAGCCTCGTCAGCGGCGACCAATGACACCCAATGGCATCTCGTCCGTCGTCGTCATCGCCTCACAATGGTATACAAGACAGACACTGATCGATGGATATTTTGTGGCTGCCACAAGGATAAACGGAAAAGGCATGGCGACACCTATCTGGCATTTAGCCTCAATTGCTGTCGGAGGTTGGCCTTACACCGGGCCCATTGGCCAACCCCTGAAACGATACCAAAAGGATACGGCGCATGGCTGACTGCGATAGGTCGGCCGCTATTCATGAATGGAGCTTATAGGGACTCGACGAAAACAGCAGAATGGGATAGTAGATGGGTAGGTTATTATTTGGCGGAGGAGAAGGCGATATTGCACTATGGCCATAACGGAGAACCATATCTGCAACGGAAGCATAAGGGGCGGAAAACTCCTAAAGGTTCTGCAGTCCGAGAAATAACGACAGTGGGGAACCCTCTCGGAACAAAACCATCTATCACGTGCCTACATACATATACGACTGCTTGTACGTACGTAAGCTGCATACGTGCATGGACCTGCCTGCAAAGATACATGAATACATCTGTATAAATCCGTATCAGTTACAAATCACAAGGAAACCCAACAAGCACATGGTGCGAAAGCTATTGGGTTACTAACGGAACGCTAACATCGATTATCGTTACAGACATCTATTATTTTTAACATACGAATTTTAACGGCAATCATATTTACATTTAACGCGTAAATAATCGCTATCTTAATCAACTAAGAGCTAGTATAGTGTTTTTCATCTGGAAAAGACTAGCACATATATCTAGGCTTTAAGTGCGTCTTGAAACTATCTCTGATAATATTTGCGATAGCTGTTCTTCAACAAACTGCTATGTGAATTGAGCGAATTAACTTTAAGCTTTCCACTGATGCAATTTTGCCTATGCAATCGCCGTTCTTTGTTGCTCACCCTCAAGGCGTTTCACCGATGCTCAGATATGTAACACATACTTTGACTATACCGCAGGGCTTGTTTGCATGGGATACCAAAGATCCATCGTGTCCTGCAGACTTTGCACGTTCGCGTGTGCGTGTGTATGTGCTCGGCAAGAATGGTGAACGCTGCAAGGCTCTGGTTCCTCCGGCTGGTTGGATGTTGCTGATTCTCAATGACCAACGAGGACTGTGCGTTCTCAACGAGAACTCGACGGCCCTACAGCCGACACATCGCCTCGCGTTTCTCGATTTACGGCGTGACGTGAGCACTTTTCAGTCATGTGCAGCTGTCGCCGCGACAAATACTACCATTCCCAACGTCACCGTTAGCTCTACGGACGACATTATACGAGACGAACGGGAAGTCGGTGGCTCTCCCATAACGTAGTTGGGCAAGCGGCTCTACTTTTCCAGCCAAATATAGACGTAAAGGTACAGCGGTAACAATAGCAACCGTTTGCCAAGTAGAAAATCTCGATGTACATGACAAAAAGGTACAAAACGAACCCTGGCGCGCTGTGGGTCCACTAAGGTTGTTGACAGAACGATCTTAGAAGTATGAACACAAAGCTTTTGCGAAGATATTTACGGTAACAGCAGCATAGTGGTGCTAAATCTTTCTTACAACCCGCTTAATATAAATTTATGAAACACGATTTCCGCACATTGCTGAAAAGTCGTTCTGCTTTGCATGGAGTACTTGTGTGGGTAAACGCATATCAGATAAAAGGTATTGGCAATTAAGTATAACAGAGACAAACCGATTAATATATAGCGAAATTATCCATTAAAAAAAGCGAGTAAATGAAAATCGCAAAGAATTGAACTGACATTTACCACTCCAATATATAATTCAGCGCCACATTGTGCTTTCTGTCATTTCCTAGCGTGCCTCTGGTATCTAAAATAGTTTCCATTCTTCTGTCTTTTGCACTGAAAATCATTTCTCCTTAGGAAAAACACGCAGCGCAAGTTTTGTGTGCGGATGCGTGCCGGTGTAACTCACCTCAATTGTACGTTCTCAAAGCATATTTTGTGTGCACGTCACATACACGTCTATGTCAGCTGAGTATTCAGGGTCAGCTTCGCCGAACTGCGCATACTACGAAAAGCAACCGTTTACCTACTACTATTAAGAACAAATTTGGATGCCAGGGTTGACGACTATGACATTAGGTTATGTGTGATTGTATGCATCTGTGTATGTCCAACACACAAAACTGTGTTCAGTCTGTTTTCGGCCTATGAACATCTACGGGCTATGCGGCAGGTAGTAAAGTATGGGGGTCATTTCCGGCTGGTCCGCAAGCCCCTCAAGGTTTTTACTGGAAACCTCTGTCGACCCTGGCTGTCATGCTAGGCGAAGCTGTGTGTGGCGACTCCGTAGCACTATTCTCCCGCTTTAGCAGATGGACTCTAATAGCTAGGTAACTGATTTTCCTTCATGGTGGCTTCACGTAGCTGGAATAGTAAGACTTTTCCCTAACGCTTTCATAAAGCCCCGTTTTTCTGTTTTGGCATATTCTTGTTCACTATTTCGTCGTAGTTGGCTGGATGCATAGTGCCTCCGTAGCACTGGCAGCAAAGCACATGGTTATGCATATGGCCAGGCGAGGGTACTGCTTCTGTGTCTGCCGGAAAGTGTTCCTATACCACGTGAAACTGAACGAGGGAAGCCGAAGATAACGACGACGACTTCTTACCTGAACAAAGAAGCACAGAGCAGCCACGTTGCAGCAAACGGCTATTCTTTCTGTCGCCTTCATATCCGGTAAGGTTGTAATGCTGTACTGCTTCGTTGTAGCATAACACAGTTGCTAAGGTAAAACAATAGGTGAGTTGCATGTAATGTTGTTGTTTTCTTGTCATATAATTTCATTCCACTCATTTGAAAACTTCCAAAACGATTGTAGCTAACAGTAACCATTCTAGGAATCCGTTCGAAATTTAGTTAATCATGCCGTAAAGATGTTGCTTGTCTTCCCAGCTCTGAGATCTCTATTTGTGTTCACCTGATACGAGTTCAATGATACGGGTCTTTACTCAATAGATTGTTCCTATAGGGCTATAAGGCTAATAATACTACTTATAAACGAGAAGTATAAATACAAGCCCTATGGAGTCATAATATTTGCATATAGAGTTCATGACTCAGAACAATTCAGAAAAGCAGCCGCACATAATCGTTAAAAATGTAAGAGAGACCAACAGTTTTATGAGCTCGATAGTACGCTTTATAAAATAATCATGCAACTGCATCGCAGATGTCTCAAACCTCTGTGTGTTTTAACCCTATGATAGAGTTAACGTACAGGTTCACTGAAATAGAATCAAAGAGATGACTCTTTAGGTATGAATCTACGGAACGTACGAACGATAAGTGAGGTGGCCAGAACAGAGAGCGCTAGTTAATTTGTTTTGCAGGCCAATGAACTGTCTGCGCAAGAATTTAATAAAAAAATTATATTTGGTTAAAACATATATATAAACCATCAGTTGAAACAATGACCCGGTACTGATCATTTTAATTTTGTACCACTATTCTTCCTTGGGTTTATTGACGCGTACTTGCATGTATGTGGGCATTGTACAAATAAGCTCGAGCGTTATCCTCTAACCAGAAGGAAAGGCCATCACATTCAATGTAAAGTTGGTCTACACATGACTATATCATTGGTTACATGCTCGATGAAGCGTTCGAGCACAATTGTTGTTTGTACGTCGATTTCATATTGAAAATGTTTCGTGTAACATTGATTTAACATCAGAAAAATTGAAAATCCGTCAAACCTTTCAAGAAAGTATTCAATAATTATTGGCATTAGAGCCGCAATAACAAAGAACGTAGGATAATTTTTCAAAACACAAGTGACTGTATCCGAATTCATGGAGTATACTATCATGCAACATTGTTGGTTACATTTGTGATCCTTTGCTTATTTATTCTACATTTGTGTCTTTCACTTTGGATTCAAAAATTGTCTTCGGAGCTTTTAAGTAGTTACAATATGTTATTACCTTCCAAATACATTTTTATTTCTTATTTTAATAATTTGACATTATGAAGTAATTATCTTTTTTCATAGCCAGGACTTAAGTTTCGCTTTACTGCCGGTCACACTAGTGTCATGCTAGCCCTTAAGGACTACGTTATTTATCGAGTTATTTTTAAAGCGCTATGTTAAAATTAGTATTACCTTATTTAATTGTCCCAAAATGTATTGTGCTAGCAGTACGGGTTTTCTTGTATTCAGCCTTAGTGATACTAACTAACCATGTTATAAACTAATTAATTATATGCGAAGTCGTAGGTACAGCACTTCTATTGGTTGGTGGGTGCTAGTGAAATTTGGACCTTAATTGCAAAGATTTCCACGACGTAATCTTGATTCTGTGTTTTACGTGGTGTGTAATATAAAAATGTTTTACTGAACTCTACTCGACATTTGTAAGCTTTTTATGGAGTTTATACAATAAGATAGCACAGGGGCATGGAATACAAGTCAATATGTCGGTATATGTATGTACTTCCGCATGCACGCCAGATAGTGTCCAGTTGTTTTCCTTGGCTACATATGCTGCCCATCTGCCCAGCACAATGGTCTGCTGCGAATGAAGCGAACGTGCCTCCATTTCGCCAGGATCTGCCATTCTCCATCTTTCCTCCCTCCCTCTACCCTTGGGGATCGCAGAAGTCTCAGCGTTCCCTTTGTGCAACAAATTTGCAAACTTTTAGCTGCCAGCAACCTAGAGCCAAGGCGCTGTTACTAAACCAACATTTCGTCAACAGAGGCAGCCAGCGTGACATGACATGGCCTCAGCGAAAACCGAGGCAACAGAACAACGACAACGGGCTTACCCTGTCTGTTTCAGACATGGAACAAGTTTACTTCCAGTGAGCAGAAGACTTCCTGCAAAGAGGCTTATCCGTCTCTTAGTAAAAGGATTCTGACATTAAAGCGGACGAGGATAAAACGGGTCAGATTTAAGCGATCTTCTCATGAACTAGCTTAGATTAGTGCTACACGTAATACGAGAATTCAGTTATTTTGTTCTGAATACATATTTTCACCCGTATTTCACATACATTCACTCGATTTCAATGTAGCATCGCTAACCTTTTATTGTGATGGTTGTACGATGCTCTGCATTTATATGCAATCAGCTATTGTACAGCTACCAAGTTCTGCGTTAGCAGGAGTTTAAACCTGAAGGGTGTCCAAAGATTTTAGAATTTCGTATTGTTAGCAATAACGTATAATTTGGCGAGAAAGCACCTAGACTTTTGAAACAAATATTAAAATACACTCAATAAATTATGATCTAATACGGTATCCATAATTGGAGTCATGAGGTAAAGGGGCATGTACTAGCCATGAGTGATCAAGGGACTTAGCGTTAATTCTGGTTGTGCGCATTACATTGATACTAATGTGCAAATCAAAATAACTAGAGATATTTGAAATGATCAAAATTATCATTTTGACCGTTTGAAATTAAATACGTACATATGCATATAAGAATGTTCTACGAGTCTTTATCGCCTCCTCGAGTCCTTAAACTCAAGTATTTGCGTCGAACGCTGTAGGTTTGCATGCATGTATATATAATTCTCACTAAGCCTATTATCTACATGAGAACAAAGACTTAGAATGAAGAACATGTACTGAGCATGTAAAAGTATGTGCAACATGTTTTCTTCCGCTTTCATGGAAAACCTATCTAATACTAATATTTGAGGTATATTTGCGCAGATCTCGCAGCAGTCAAGAAGCACGAGCAACATTTTTTCGCAACACGCTAATAACTGTTGAAATTGTCTCAATTTGATCTCATTTATATTTAATTCGTAAAAATACATCTGTGATAGGTAGCTGTCAGGTAACTTCTAAGATTATAAGTATTCGTAACCTATTGTCTTGTATAAGCCACCTCTCTCCGTTTAATTTATAGCGATATTTAATAGAGATCTTGATCACTCTAATAATGCAGTAGTGTTTGGCCGTAAAGTGGCTCAAATACGGAATAAATTTAAGCTTGTGTATTTTTGGGACCTAAATTCCTGATATATTAGCTAAGCTACGGAAAAATATGCATTTAGCTTTTCGGCAAGTATCAAGTATATTAAAAATAATGTTTGAACAGCCCTAAACAATCTCAACTCCTCTCACTCAAACAACGGATTGTCATTGTCTCGATTCTCGGAAGAAACGTTCGAATCGTTTATACTAATAAAAGTTCCATGGATAAGGATATACGGCTAATGTGCATACATACATTTCATCTTGTTACATTTACTTCATATTCAGCACTCTATTATACCTACTCGTCGATAATGATCGTTCAGCTTCATACTGACACAACAACATTACGGTGACATGACAACAGCACCAAAGGCCCAAATGAAGTTTAGCTATTCTAATAATTCATCAAAAGTTTTAGTTACACAAAACTTAAAACTTGCGATATAACTACAGTAAAATATTTACCGTATTTTTTACGAAAGTATTTTGAAAGGATAGTTTATGCATAGGTATATCATATGCACGTAACAGTAGAGCTATCAAATTTACATGTTACGCTACACCATATCCTATATCGCAAAGCTAACATCAGACTGGAGCATTCGCTTCCTTCCTCAAATTATATGGTATTTGTTCTCTGAATTTTTCTCAACGCCTACATTTCTAGGTGCGCCGCAACCTAAACAAGCAAGGCGTAATTCTATCTCGTGTTCGGCTATTTTGCGTATGGGTTGTTACATTCATGCAGGATCATGCGGTGCATGCTAATGCCCTGAGCGCATACATAGCTTTTTGGATTTTGTTCGTTAGGCACTATTCTCCGAATGCTATTGACGGGTTGATAGTCAGACCCAGTCAACAAGCCAGCTGCGTGACTTCTGTGCTGTTTACGTCCCACCAGCCATAATGAGGAGGATGACTATAAGCTCGCTAAGTGCGATGATGCCGCCTCAAAGCCTTCTGTAATTTTTGTTGGTCAACCGAATTACAGCTGGTTATGCTTATTAATTCGACTCTGTCCCATCGAAAAGGGTCGCTAGGTCGCGGCCTCCGATGAAGACAAGGAAACACGAGAGTGCTTAATTAAAACGCGGTGTGTACCACAATGCTGTAAGATTCGAGCAGCATGAGCAGCTGTTAGTTATGAGCTATTGTTGCTGATGTTACAAACAATTAGAGGTCTATAGTAACATGTGAAATAGAAAGTAAGAGTGAAGGGCTGAAAAACGTGTGGAAATAATCGAATGAGCAATCAATATTTTATTGGATCGCATTCGTGTTGAATATCATTGTTTTAGGGGTCCAATCGCGCCTGTGTTTTCCAAAGGTATAAAACTATATAGAAGATTATGGAGCCAAGAAAATAATTTACAGAAAGGCAAATGCCCCTATCTGTGCTGAAATTATTCATAGTAATGAGATTAATAGGGCATAACTTATATAAATGATAATTATAAAGAAGTTTGATCTAATTCGTTGAATCGGCCTGAGTGAATTAGGAGGTATTAGACAGAGAATTTGGTCTAATTTGGTATCTAAGTTAGCATTAGAATAACCGATGAATATTCGAATATAGGAGAATCTTTTCGAATAAACCTGTTCAAATTTTCAGCGGTGTGAACGCAAAAGCTTGTTTTTTGTTATATCTGGCAAGGTGGTAGCTGAATCATTTTTCTGCCCTCTGCATTAGTGTCTATGTGCTAAATTTATCGGAAGGTGACAAAGTAAAACTAGTTTTCCTAAATACATTTGCCGTGTACAAAATTCATCCCACCAGAGTATGTAATTATATTCGGGACTAGAAAGAGGCTTTATTCTATCTATGAACAAGCTGCATTATTTTTCATACTTGATGTCTACTCTCTGAATGTAGGGTTGATAGTACGTGCGTAAACCTAAAGACATGATATTATATATTTTTAGGGCAGAACATCGGCCAATATTTAAGGTTCACGGTAGCGTTTTTTGCACTACTTTATAAGACGGACCTCATGAATGTAAATGAGAGTCGAACCCGTGCACCTACTTATCTCCCCTGGTTGTAAGGCGCGCGCGAATGCACTAAGCCATTGAGCTCGACATTCCGAAATCGTACTAATGAATATTAATATAACTGCATTATGTTTTGAAAAATTACGGTTCATGCCCATGTCCCGCGTACTATTGCTACCACGTCTTGTGTCTGGTTGCTTTTAAAATGTGTTTGCCTAATCTGTAGTGACTAATAATACACATAAGATGTGTATTATTATAAGCGACAAACACAACCGAGACACTCAAGAGGTGGCCTTTCTTCTCGCCAATATGTCGCGTCGCTAAATGTTATGATCGTCCGCTATGCCTAGCCCTCCTTGCCCTGGAAGGGATGAAAGTAACCTCGCTCCCTAACCAACGCAGGGTTACTCTGTTGGTTAGTTAAGCGGGCCAATCAATAACCTGCAGAGCACGCTGCGAAAGCCACCACCCATGTGACTATGCGTAATTTGGGCTGCCACAGTGGGCGACCTCGTACCTTCACTAAAGTGGTGAACATACACGCCTGTCCACTTGGTTCCAGTAACGAATACACCACCTCCGTCTATAGAAAGTCAAGCGCATTCTCCTGCAGGACAGTTACCAAGATAGAAGTGCGAGATAGATGCAGGGAGGTATACTTTAGCCGAAAGTGGGTCCAACGCTTAGGGGGGTCATTACTTGAGTGGAGTATGTTTTCCTATGTCCATGAAGGCGTATCAACGCTATGTTTATATCCATGTACGGTGTAATACGAAGGCAGACGTAAACTTACAGTAAAGAAAGAAATGGTACCATAACTTTTTTTATTAATAAGCTCAACTAAAGATTACAGCCTAAATTTGCATTCAACACAGTCAGGGTTACCATATGTGTATACGCATGCATATGCATAATGAACACATAATGGTTTTACTTAAAGACTGCCTCAATTATTGGTATGGACAGATCAAAGTGAAAAATTTTAGATGACTCTACAAATATTTAGACGAGCATACGTGTTTCTGCTTTAGTAAAACGATGACATTTAGGATTTTACGGGTGTATATATATATATATGTGTTTTTGTATCGGGCTTTCTAGTCTCATGGTCTTAAAACGGAGACCATTTGATGCCCCGAAACGGAATGAAAGTTGAGATGACAGCGTTTAAAAAGTAAGGCTAACAAATAGGATATTTAAAATTGAGCTGTGAGAAAAAATGACATTCAAATGATAACGGATAGCCAAACATATCACAATGCCACACATACTATTAGAGTACAATAATATTGGAAAATGGACCTCACAACAAGAGGTAAAGTTGTCTGTTTTGCCCTTAGTCTGCCAAACGTACATGCATATATATATATATATATATATATATATATAAACATATCACGATGCCACACATACTATTAGAGTACAATAATATTGGAAAATGGACCTCACAACAAGAGGTAAAGTTGTCTGTTTTGCCCTTAGTCTGCCAAACGTACATGCATATATATATATATATATATGTCTGCCAAACGTGCACGCATATATATATATATATATATATAGGAGCTGATGGTTGCTACTATCTTCTAAAGCGTTGCCCTGTGATGCTTGTGGTCACAGTACATAGCCAAACCGCTCTTGCGCTCAGCATGTTGGCCGGGTGAGGAATCGCCTGCCGTTTACGAGAACTGGCCCCGAGGGGCAGATTTCGAGCGCTAAACCGCGGCGAGACCAACAGCGAGGCTGTTTGCTGCTTTTCTGGGCCGTGTCGAGCGATCTAACTTGTTTCTCCTTCTGTTGTCGCTTTTTCCTTTGGTAGTTCCCAAAGACGAAAAGATGGGGTTCGCTTTTCTGCGCCGGTCAAACTGCTTTGTTCGGAGCTTCCATTTTAAAACACGGTTAGACTAAAATCTTTTCTCGAGCGCCTTGCTGGCTTGACCTGAGCCTTCGAATCTGCTGAATAATAATTGATTTGTATAGACCATCTAAGCTTAATTCTGTGAACAACAAACTAATGTGAACAACCACTACGATAAAGTCTGGAAATATAATTTTGAAAAGACAGATGTACAAAAGCTTTACTTATCCAAAGATAATTAGAAGAGCAATGTAAAAGCGCGAACATTTTATATCTTGTTGTTGCACCAGTACAGTGTCGAAAAATATTGTGCATAATGCGTGAATTGTTCTTTAAATCCTAAGTTTCCAAAGACGGCTAAGAAGTAGGTCAGTTCATTTGGTGAGACACCGCTTTTACAAATAAGTTAGCATATTTATCATCCAATCAAGCAGGTTTAACTCATTTTTCTCTTTTTCAATTATCCTTAAACGTCCCGAGCTTTCAGAACACTTCATGCACATTGTATACGATAAATATTTATCCTTTACGATAACAGATAAAATCACAATAAAATTTCAAATGCTTGTTTCATTACCCTTTCAATTATTATTCCAATGCTTAATCAAATGTATTTTTCTTTTATTTGTGCTGACGGTGCTCAAGACACCATAACCGCAGTAGTTTACCACAGAGTGTTCGCCTTCTAAATATAAAAGACGCGAATAGACAATGTGCTTTCGTTTGATTGGCCCTCCACTGTACGTCAATATACATAATCAAGTATACGCGTTGTAATTTTGTTTCTTCTAAAATGGAGGTAGAGACCGAGGCGAAGCCGAACTTAGTTAGCCTGGTAAAGCACCAAGTCGATTGCCGCTAGCGCTCTGCTAGCTAGAGGAGCCTTGCTTAAAAAATGTAAGGTTTCCTTCAAGGCTTTTTCTAGAGGTGTTCGAACCAATAACGGCATTTCACTTTTTTTAACTGACGAAGTTTGTTTTATTGTTACTTTAGTATATATTCTGTATGAACTCATCAAAGTGCTCCTTTTTAGAGCTTTTCTCACGCTTACTTATTTGTATACGCACATTTCCAAGCTGTGTCGTTATCATTGCGATTCTTTTTACAATAAATACTGAGCTAAATGACTGTTTTGCTCGTCCCACGTTGCACGTTTCGCCTTATTTTCAATATAAAACGTAGACTTGTGGTGAGTCTGCAGCTTGTATAACTTTGATGCAGATCGTATTAATCAACTTGGTAGAACTCCCGTCTTCTTGGTGCTTACAGACAACATCTGCACCGTGTATGACGTCTATTGCCCCCCTACCCGCTGTCGATCGCCATCATCTCACCTAAATCCTTGTACACCAATATCCTGCAACTCACTCTGCCTTCGTTGACTCTAGCCTTCCCTTCCCCTTCCCTTACCAAAAGCTCCCTTAAGGAACGACGGCAGCCCGCACTCGATCCGCCCCAGACACTCCCTATACCTCGAGTTAGAATCCGTGTGTTATGTGCGTTAGAGAACGACGAGGCTGCTAAACTGGTTGGCAGCTGTGGTTGCCCTGTGCCACAACCCTCCAACTTACATAGAGTTGGACAACTTCGTGGAGGAACACCGCTAGAGTGAGAGGTAGAGATAGGGACAGAGATAGAGAGAAATAAAGTTAGAGAGGACTGGGGAAATGTGGGGTGTTAGTGGTTGAGACAGTCGGGCGTCGCGTCTGCTCGCGTCAGCTGGTGTGGAGCCCTTCGGCAGCGCGAGATTAAGCCGCCAATTTCCGTTTCCGGCCCGGCCGATAGCAGCGGTCTGGCAAGCGATAACGGATACGGGATAACCAACCGAGATAGGGAAAGAAATGGGGGAGGCGCCATACCACCGGTGACGACGATAACACACAGGAGCAGCGATAACGAGATGATGACCATGGCCACCAGCTACCATCTCGGAATCGCCACCATCAAATGTGTTCCTATCCTAAGAGTAGCAGCGGCAAGAAGACGAGTTGGTGTCCCGAAAAGGTGCCGGAATATCGGTCAGCTTCTATGTCACTTTTAGGCAAAGCAAGCAAGGTGGCAGATTGGGCAAAAAGACTTCGCCTACCCGAAAGGAGAAGAAAAAGCCTCGCCAAAAAGATTTGCCTGAACACTGTGAGAAGCGAACAGACAATTGTTCATTGTTGCTGAGCATGCATCTGAGGAAGCTCGTAACGTCTACTCTATGGACTTTTTGTAAGGATAGGAAGCAATTAATAGATCGATTATCAATGTATGTTGGTACAACGTTAGACGTGCCCTCAAATGCAAATTTGCAAGGAAAATGGTATAACATGCCAAGGTGGAGATATGGTATACGTTAGAATTAAGTGGCGATGAAGAAATCCAATGTTAAAATCTCCTAAATGAAAGAAACCCCACGCTACTTTGCAAAGGTTCCTTTGTATCTTTTAATTCACTAATTCCGACACTTTAGCACTACTCGCAATATGTCATGCGTGTTGTCACTTAGCTTCAAAGTGCCGTAGTCACGTAAGTTATGGAAAAACGCTGTTTTCCGTGGCAAGAAATAACAGCATAAATCAGTAGAAGGGTTTAGTGCTATCTAAAGGCATAAATTAATAAAGCACTTTGGATATTCACATTACTTCTCATTTATTGATATTTTTGTAATCACCTTTGAAACATATTTAATCATCCAGAAACATCCTTCGCTGTAAGTTGTAATCAGTGTTTTGCAAATTTGTTGCACGCTTGATTAAAAAAAAATGAAATTTGTTTATTGCTCGCACCATTACAATATAGTCTATACACAGTTAAAGACTGTACACCGATGTAATATAGGGCATGTTAAAACTGACCACGCATTCACGTAAGCGGCGTAGACATAGATTTGCACAACTTTCTATAGAGTCCGAGAATTTCAAGTTTATGTTTAAGGGCTCGATGGAAATGCGGTTTTTAATAAACAAGAGAAAGTTTTACAACCTAACTTTGCAATGAATATAGAAAACGTTTAGACTTCTAAAGCATCGTACTTAGATGGTTTTGAACTTTTTCAGAAGGTTCAATAGTTGTAGCGGACAAAAACTATCGTACAGGCTAAGCGAAGGTACAACGTGAGAAATGGGTTCTACAAAAACAACTATACGCGAGGCGTAACCTTCCTTCCATCTTACTCGGCTTTCTCAACTAGCGGCAATACGTGACCCAGTAGAAGGTGGTAGCGCTTTAAAACAAGAACTGGACTAGGTGCAACGACAGTCCTTCGGCCTCACTTCCTTTCTTCCACTCCCCAGAGAGCATTGATTAGAACGGGTCCACCAGCAGGGTTCACAACGGTTTCGCTCTCTCTCTCCTTCTTCTTTCACTCCTAAAGTTGACTGCGCAGCGGACACCTTCCCACCTCGTCCCAAGCGGCGTACGACACGCGACTCATCCTTAACGCTCGGTCATTCTTATGTCTAGCAGCTTCGAACAGTCCAGGCTCAATCTCTTTCGCACTGACCTCACTTGCGTGTTGATGGCAGGCGTTCTACTTGTTATGTACAACTACGAAAGATGCATAGATTGTTCTGCTAAAACTCTGGGTAAATCAACCGTCAGACCTCGTTAGCCAAGCATAGGTGACGCTCTAACAAATAGCAATTCAAGTATGAAGCTACGCGGATCATTAAAGCGGACAAGCGTTTGATGGCGGATCGATATTCTAACTGTAGATGGCTATACGTGTTTATGTGCACCTTGTTTATGGGTTCTTATGTATGTTTAAACTCAAGCGAAGGTACTTTAAATACTTAAATATTCGTACTGTATTCGTATTAAATACTGTACTGACCCTTTATTTTTATAAACCGCTATTTCACAAAGAAGGAAAGAAGGAACATCAAGGTTGTGCCTACTAATATATTTCAGAGTGTTAAACGTGCTTTGGAAGTCTCAAAACATGATTCAACAGCCATTTCGATTGATTTAAAAATTGGATAGCTAGGTGCTTTCTGTGTGATCTTTCAATCTCTAGGCGAATTGCTTATTGAACTTATTTGGTTACAGATTTAATGATAAATAACTTAATGGAATCTTCTTGGCATTTCGATGTTAGTTTCATACCGTCTATCTTGCTCGTTTATGTATTGGTTAATTTCAAAACAGCATGTTATATTTATTTCACATTCTAAAAGGGTTCCTATTAAATGGCAAAACAACGTTCAGCCCTAATACCATCGTAAGGTACAATAGCTTATAAATACACCGCTTTATGCTTTATTGAATTTTGTAGGTCCTTAAGCATCTCTTATTGTTTCCAAATGATAATTTGACTGTTTCTCTCTTAGGAAAACGCACTAACTGTCAACATTTTGAACAACTAACTGGCCTAATATCGTTATGTATCATCTATTACCCTAACATTGAGTGAGCTTTCAGCCGTGTTCTTCCAATTTATTTTTCTTTTGTAAAAGTTCTGAAGTTCAACCGAAAAGATGTTCACGATTCCGCCTTACCTTATGAAGATTGCCGAGCAAAAAATATACTCTCAAGTGCCGTGCGAAAATGTATTAAAACGACCTTAAGCAAGTAGGTTGAATTCTCGTGAGGTTCCATATTCAACTGTTTAGAAAAGCGTGTTACAACGACAGCAAGAACGCCGTGTCGCACTTGGTGTCAGCTCTTTTTACTCAGCGCTAGCTCGGCTCGCTGGTTATGAAGCAATCAATAACAAATTTGAGATATACTCGCCGTTTTCCTGCTCTGCCCTTTTGCGGAGAAGTACTTTAGTTTCTTTGCGAAAGCATTTTAAAGTGGACCAGCTCCTACTCTCAGTTGGTTTCTTTGCCCTCTCTTTTTCTTTGCCTTTCTCACCCAGGCGCTGTCGTGGTGTTGATAATAAGCTCATGTTCTCATCAGCTATTCGCCGTCGCTGCTTGAACTTCAAGGAGAGCTAACCGAGGGTTCTACTTCGAGCTGGCCGCGCTAACGCCTTCGTGAAGTGCGACGACGTTTTGCGCCATAGCCGCCGCAGATTATCGCGGCCGATGTGAACTCTCGTTTGATTGGTAGCGAGTGAGTAAGAAGAAGAGACGTTGTCTCGGAGAAGGGCCCGAAGGCCGGTATCTATGGGGTTACAAGGGAGACCGGGGCTTCTAAGGAGGTAAGAGAGGAGACCTCAGTCATGAATTATGCATCAGTCTGTTTTGCGCTGTTCCTTGCGTTGGCCTGTTCGCTCCCATACCCCTAGAACCCCGTTAAGGCATACAGACAGATCAGATCCACGTTAAAACTTACACACTCCCACTCTCGTACAGACGTTCACAGACAGGAAAATGAAACCACTTGAAATCAAGACATTTCCTCGTTGAGCGCTCCGTTGCCGCTTGCCAACGTTTCCTTCTTGCTTTATGACGTTTTAAACTCAACTGGAATCATAGGACACTCAGTGCAAAAAAGGTTCCCAATTTTGAGCCACCACGCACCAACCGACCGGGCAACCAACGCCGGCTTATCTCATTTGGCCATAAATATAAAACATGTTGCCAAATATCAAACATGTTGCCTTTACTAAAGTAAATTTCACTGTTGCTCCTCTTCCAACTCGTCGGAATACTGCTATTTAATAGTTTATTTTGTCAATTAAACGATCAATATTTTTTGGGGTTACTTGAGAATTTGTTGGGCGTTGGGGTTTACTTTCTTCTCTCCTTAATCGTTCTCTGTCAAAAACTGATTTTGAATTGTCGGGCGGCTCTCATTTTGTCGAGCTCGATGGCCTGTGCAATCGTATGTGCCTCGCGACCGGAGAAGACACGTAGGTGCACGGGCTCGATCCCCGCCGGTGTACATTTACATTTATGGGGTCCGTTTTACGAAGTAATGCAAAAAGTGCTTCTACGGACGTTAAATGTTAGCTGATGGTGAGCCCTAAAAAAATAAAATATTTGGCGACTCTCCTTATTTTTCACCTCGTTTTTTCCTTTCAGAACGATTTTAACCAGACTTGTAATTCTACCCTTTTGTTTATCGTTAGGGCTGACTATCAACCAACATTGCCAAGAGTGCCAGCATATCTTTTGATATGGTCACGATCAAACTAATAACCGTTTTAGCTGACGTTTTGGTAGCAGGTGGTGCCATGTTGTGTCTGGAAGCGTTAGATAGAATACACTGAGATGTTATGTCATCCTCACCTCCTGCTTCGCAAGTGCAGCTCTTCTACTTAATCGTGTCCCATCTGCACAAGTTCCTAATAAAACCTAGTTGCCTGTGCTGTCTAAAAGAACATCTAATAGAATGTAGAAAATGTAAAAGAATGACTTTTCAGAGCTTCTTTAATGTCGGTTTCCAATTTCTTGGCCTTTCAGCTTATGTAGAATCTTTTGGACGATCATTCCAGGTAGAAGTTCTTTTCAACATCCTATCCATGCTCCCTATCCGAAAGTGCTCTTCTTTTTTTTAATTCAGACGTGGGCCCTATGGTGGTGATTGTCCCGATGACCTTTGCGAGCGTGTTCGAAAGACAGATCACGCAGTGTCCTTCTGGACCAGTTTTTAAAAACTAGGACGGCACTTTGCAGATTATATTAACTATTATTCTTGCTTCCCGTGCTACGAGTGGGTATCTAAGTGACTTTAGAAAAGCGGTCTTACCTTTCTTTGCACTAGACCGCTTGAAAGTGTTGGCTGTAATTTTTTCAGTTTGACTATCACTCTTTTGTATAGTTCCCCCTAGATGTTTTTTTCTTTCCGTGTGGCTCTTTTCAGGTCGTTCTATCTCATAATAAATAGCCTAGTATTCACGAATAACTATTTATATTGACCACATTGTTATATGATTATAATTTGGTTTATCGGTTTTACTAGGTAAAACGTAACTGACAGCATGTCTGTTGAGATTAATAGAAGGTGCTTTGGAATCTACCAAAAATAATTTAAAAAAATAAATGCACAGCACAGTGTAGCATTCCAATCAATAATGCATTTTAGGTGCAGCTGTGATGCTTTTTAGGAAAAACCAACTAGTTGGCTAAAGGTGTTGTTTATTACCATTTCGAATTTTGCAGGGTGCTCCAGGGGTTGCCAAACTCCCTGGTAACATAGGGTTTTTAGGCGTCTAAATACCTAAGCACTTGGAGTAACTTGAAGTTATATCGGAATCAATCTCGTGCTCTTTTTTTATTGATGTTCTCCTACTAATTTTTGTTCTTGTTTTAAAGCTTTCAACATGCAGATTTTGCAGAGTTTTTGTTGTCTCGTTACGGGTTCATCCTAAAAGGACTTACGACCTAATAAAAAAAATTTGTCGATCTTTAATTTCAGCTATCTCAGTACATATTAGAGTGCTGTAGTTATATTTATACAGTGGATACTGTTTCTAAGAACTTAGTAGTAGCAGTAGTAATAATAATGATAACAATAAACTAAATATGAAATGATAATACGGTGATATACGATGCGTATCTTTTTTAAGTTGTAGTAAAAACAGATCAACTAATGATCAAATGTAACATTTATGTAAAATAAAAACTATATAATGACTGCTTGTGTTATTCGCAGTCCAAAGCGCTTATGAGCGCCCTTAGTGTTTAAAGCGTTCTTCCTTCTAGTACGAAGATAAGTGTGTTCATGGAGCTATACGAGGAATTCCGTTCTTTACAAACAATACAAGAATCACAATCTGATCCCTATACGTAATGTCACATGCGCAACGCCTTCACAGCAAACCTCTTCACGTCTCTTCTACCTTTTCGAGTCTTTCTCGACATACGAGAGATCAGGTAGGAGCGTATGAAAAAAAGGACTCCCACGTAGCTCAAGTACGGAGACGGTGAAAAGGCGCGGTAGCACTTTGCGTGCATGAATATTTCACTATTACGACCCCCTGACTGTACCCCGGGGAATGAATCGGGCCACTCTGGGTGAGAGGTTGCATGATTCTCAAGAGTCCTCCAGGTCGGAAGAGAGACCGACGTAAACCTCTTCAATGTACGTTCACTTCAAATAAGCAATTCTTTCCACCGTGTGACAAAGTATAAGATAGCAGGATTCACGGACAAAATCGACAGGCCTGCCAAAGGGACATAACGGACGTGCAGCGAATACTGGTGTAAACAATGCGCTACAGACGGACACCAACGCAAATGTTCTCCTGTATACATAAAAAGATATATACATATATATATATATATATACAGGCAATGGCAATTGCTATATATGTGCAGGTGTGGTGTACCAGGATTTTCTAGCACTGGACACACACTTCACCGTATTGATTTGTTCAAACCATCATCTCGGTTATTATTTTCGCCTTTATTAGACAGACTTTCGCCGCCGGTGCATACAACATGCACCTTAGATTACTTAGACTTGTGTACTTTGGTGTATCTCGAAGCCTCTAAAGTACACTGATGCCCCTCCAGAACGTATTGAGAAGGCTAAATTTTCCACATGTCGTAGTCGGCAAGCACCGACTCACACAAACGACTCCGATCGCAAGTCGAGGAAGAATAATGCAATTGTGTTAGGCCCCTCTTCGACATTGTTTCTTCTTCGCTTTTTATATAAACACAGACATCCTTCACGGTGGCCAGACAGAAATATTGCCGTATAGATGCAAGATGTTTTAGTTTTATTTTATTTTCTTCTCGTTTCATTTTTATTTTGTTGGACAGAGGGTTTTCATTTGGAGGAGAAATGCATTTATTTCCACGTGCCCAACGGCATAGCGTCCCACGTAGCTCCTCGCCTTCACAAACACATCAGCTTCCACTTACTGCCTAAACAGATGGCCCCTGTAGCGTAAATAATTCTTCGGCAAGATCGTGAGCGGTATCTTCGATGTTTCTTATTATTTCGGTTCTTTATGCTTCTTTTTGTTTCCTCCTCTTCATGGTCGTTGTCTCCTTTTTTTGCTTAAACTGCGCTTCTTACTAAAAAAACGTAGTGTCGCCGTTTTACGCCGGTTACCGTCTGTGGACGGTGGGGTTCGTAGATTTACGGCAAAATCTTTGTTCTTCAAGGGTCCAGGGAACTATGCTGAAGCCTGTAAAAGAGCAATGCTATAGGTGGAGAATATTGAATGATACTGAACCGAGATACCTTACTCGTCAATTGCATTAGAAAATGGTATTGTCCTTTTCTTTTTTTTAACATTAGATTATTAAGTTAACACTACATCATCCATCGGATGTTCGTTCTCAATGTATTTTAACTTGTACTTGAGAAATATAGAAGCACAGTGAAATTATCGTGAGGCCCGTAAGCTTTTTTAACGAATCTGCAATATCGAAAATTATTGTTTCAAATTTTTAAAAAATCATCAATATTTCATTTAAGGTCATTTTCTGCTAGCAATAAATTATCTTAGTTGGTATATCAACATCGAAAATATGATAGGGTCTTTTCTAAGACACTGGGGCCACATAAAGGCGTCAAAATCACTCACTATTTTACCTATATGAAAATCTATTACTGGTAATTCTTTTGACGTTTTGGACAATCCTACAATTAATAGTGCTACATTTGTATTGCTTCGATTGTGCTGCACTGATTGACCTGCCCGTAAAAAATAACAGAGTTCGATGAGGTGCCATAGTGTAATCGTTTTTTAACAGAAGAACTCAACGCCGATCTTTTTTCTTCTCATCTCTTTTACGCCCAATAAGACACACAAACTGTCATCAGGCATTAGACCTCGAATCTTCGGGGATTAGGCTAATAATCGGCATACAAGACGTACAGAATATGGTGAAGGCGATCAGACGAAGCCAGCAACTAGATTCCTTTTTACTGTCTGGCCCGAGTGGAAAGAATCCCACTATACTTCCTTCTAGTCTCAGTTGGGCCGTTGAGACGTCGTTGCTATTGTAGTGGTGTGTTTCGTCGTCGTCTGTTCCAAATGATGATATATTGCAACATATGCAGCAGTCAGCTTTGTCTCGATGCTAGCCTTCTGCCCGTGTGCTAATGAATAGAGACAACCAGCATCCTTCTCCTTTTCTCTCAACTGATTTTCCGTTGCTATGCCCTCCCAGGTGGATTTTCTTTTCATGGGGCACAACTAGGCACTAGCAAGTTCATACAAACGGACCTACTTATAATTTGCGACTTGGCAACGACTCAACACAGACCAAGCCACATCGTCTGCGCAAAAGTGGACCTGGCAAAAGACTTCGGTATCGCGGTTCAGCTCTAGCCTGAATGTCTAGGAAGACGAAGCACCAGGGGAACTGGATTAGCCTGAAGATAGCAACGACGGTGATTGGTCGTTTGTGTGACAAGTTGGATAAGTGGCATAAATTATATGGTTGGTCTTACCCATTTCAGTTTCTATTCTCACAGACGTGTTAATTATATGATTGCACCTATGGAAGTTACTTTTTAACATACTTTTTCAAAATAAACATTCACAATTTGCTCTAGAAGGTTTAATGGTTATACGAAGAATATCGACGAAGATGCATGAAGAATGTTTTTGTCTTTGAATCACGTGCATTACAGACTTATCGAAATATTGCTCGTTTTAAGTCACCAGCAAAGGTTTCCCGCCCACACAAAGAGCTGAAGATCCCCCTAGGCGTAAGTTTCACTCCACAAATCTTAATATCTCCAAACTCTGCAAGGAAAACAAAAGGGACCCAAGATCTCTCAAGCCCCTCAAGAAACCTTAGTCATTAACGGAATGTAGTCCCGTAAGTCACAAAGTAAGCACAATTTTATCTCAAATTGTCTAGTAAACTAAGTTGTAATTTCTGAAAAAATTGAAGCAACGGGAGCCATTGTTTTATTATTCATAATATCATGATGGTTCAGTATAAAACACTGCTGACGGGCGCATACGAAAAAGCATTCAAATTTAGAGCTCAAGTCCTGACAGCTCGTAAAGAAATCGTCGGCTTTAACAACGAATGTAAGTGCTTTGTTCTGCCAGATAATTTGTTTCCACTGAAGATATTTTGACGCACATTGACAAGCAGCCCGATATTTGCGCAAGGCTGCGTTGGTGCATAGCTCTTACAGAGGCTCTCAAGCTTTTAACCATGTATATAGCATGCCACAACTTAACATATCTGAAACAAGCACGTCGCCTTACGTCACGTCATATGACGGCATGCGGTTTACCATGAATGCGGGATAATGTATAACTGAAGCTAGAACCATTAGCACAAAGTGGTCTAAGCATGCAGCTCACTTGTGTTCTCTTACCATGTTGATGGTCACTTCTATAGCGGCGCAAAGCGCCGCCTTCCTAACTTCCGCTCCTTCGTCCATAAGTGAAGGCCATTTGGTAGGTTGTTCCGATGTTTTTGGAGTATATGCAATGCCTATATGCGCTCATTATTAAATCTATAAAATATAATTCTACAAAAATATACATGTCTAATTGGTTGCTGTTCATTATATCATGGATTTAAAGGTGCAAAAAACGTAAGTTTCTCTATTTCCCTAAAACTATAGTAGACCACATAGGGACAAAATGCAAGCAGACGCCAATGAGGTTTCGCGTATCTGTGCAAATGTAATTGGATTATTTTTGACAACTTTATTTTGCTATGTTTCCATATAAAATCTTTTAGTACAACTCCTATCATAGCTTGAGTATCCGTAACACCGTAGTGAAGCGTTCTCAGATCGATTCCTGAGTACAGTCACGCAAAGAGAATAATGGGTTATATAACATGTCTCATAATTAAGAGTTTTCTTGATACAATTGTTCAACATCTTTGTGGAATAGCCCCATTGCACTTGCACTGCTACGTCTCCTTTTTACCTAACTCAACGCTCCTCTTGTACGCTTCTTAATTACCGTACCTTGGCCTCACCAAAAATAAAAGAAACAGCCGTTTGTATTGAATTCTTTCGTTTGTCGGAAACATGCATTTTGTAGCCGTCTTCTTTTGAAATAATCTGGATCCAGATAATAATCTGGACCGCCGTCGGTCAATAGCTACTTTCGAGGTAATATAAGCGAGCCGGCACAGCATTATTCAAGCATTATGAGTACGAAGTAAATAGTTTTGTACAGGAGCGGCATGTTTCTTACACTGGCTTACCCAGATCCTGACCGTCGCCTTAGGCGCAGACCTCGGTAGTCGCTTGCCACGCCATTGCGGCTATTCCGTCGACGTTCTGGTCGATCGCCTCTTTGATGTATTATTCCCCCAGTCCCCCCACAACGTTGGATCTCTCATACACACTGCTCTTTGCTGTACCCTACAGCCGTCAGTTAGAGAAGCGGCATCGCATACGCTTTTGACCGGCCACGGACTTTCCCGTTCGCGACCATCCTCCTCTATCACATTCCTTCTTTTCTCTCCTATTTCCTTGCAGCGACAGCGAGATAGGCTGAAGACCCTTGACGCAGCTCAGCTATCATTTCTCTTTCGCCCCATGCTTTCACGTGAGGAGATCGGCTGCAGCCAGCTCTTCTTTCGTATCAGATGGAGGTCTTTTTGGCGCTGAGCGATGGGTGCTTACGACGACAACAAAGTTGGGATGAGGGAATAAGAAGAAGGTGCAGCAGGGCAACATTGATAAAAGGCCCGCGCAGTCGCTAGTATGGCACAGCGAATGCACGCATTAAGCACGAGGCTTGTAACTCGATCGTACATTAATTCCATTTTGAAGTGTACGGTAGAAATGCGCGTCCTTGTTGGCTATATTCTTTCAAATCTATTTCGTCCTCCGAGATTTGGAAAATCCCACAAGCAAATCATTCCAGCAAGGTTACAACTGAGTACCAGGTATCACAACAGCGAATTGCAAACGGTTATACGTCTAACCATGCTATAAGACGACTATGTTCCGGCTGCCCCCTTTGACTGCGACCGGAGAAGAAAGACCATGTGGTCGCTAGGACCAACGCAACGACAAGAGGAGATGGATTGAGGTTGACATTCGGGATTGATCGCTCTCGTTTATTCCGCAACTTTTCATCCAACTTTTCATCCAGAAAGTAAAAGATGAGGGTGTATACTTAATAAATTTATTTAGAACACATTGAATGCATCTATTTGCAGATATCCATGATAACGTGTTATTAAACTTTATGCTTTAATCAATGAAGGAAAATAATTCAACTCCAAATGAATAACATATATTAAGAATAAATTGAACGTGACTGATAAGTAGTGTTGCTTATACGGGTATGAGCCACATCATCTTCGCTCTTCTATTTATTTGCATATACGGTACGCTTTACGCTCTAAAAGCAGTCTTTTTGTTTATTTCGTTCTATTTGCTAAAGTGCTTCACCGTGACCTTTAAGTATTCTCCGAAAAAGAGAGATAATTAAGATGTGTTTTTAAGAGCCTTTTTTTTGTACCTAGTACTTTGCGGGCACCTTTGAAGTCTTAATAGATCGAGCGCATATCGCTGCGCTGGGTAGAAAGCCCTGTCGGTATTAGCGCTGATACGCTGTCTCTGCCGTCTCTTAACCACGCTTAACGATAATTGCAAGAAAATACATGTCTTCTATTAATTGCCATACATCTCCCCTATCTTCATATATCAGCTATTCATCTATAACTATTTACAATATTATAAACTTCACACAACGACCTCCAAAATAAATTCTGCATTAAATTAATATGTAACAGTTTTGCTAATCGTACCAAGAAAATAAACACGTCTATCTACATTGTGAAAGTCGCTTTTATATATGGAATGTCATCTTAAATGCTATTTAGGCTTTTAGCTCATATATGGTGACTTATACTCTGATAAGGAGTGAAGGCTCTGTTTTGAACAAATTTTGTTGAACAAAAATTCTTTTACTGAATATGTGATTCAATTACGTCTGCTGATTGGCTTCTGCTATGGCATGACATCATGTCGATGCATGAAGAAAGCTCTCCTGATGTGTTGATTTTATTCATAGAAAGGTCCACTCTTTACAAGTCGATTAGACTTGAATGTCATGTGCCTTGCGCGTCGATTTAGTTACCGAAATGTCCCGTGCAGCGGGTCAAAACTTCAGCCTCTCATAGACGAAAACAAAGCTTTCAATTCAAATTTCCGAATGACTAGTTAGTTTTTAGTTAGTTTTTCTGCATAGCGCGGCTTTTCTATATTGGGGTTCCAATGCAAATGTAGATTTATGGGTATTCAAGTGTAACAGCCTGGATCACGGATTCATTATCGATCTTGTAGGATATGTATTTTGAGCTAACCGATATTTTGATATTCTGGGTATTGATTTTGACATAAACATGCTGAACTGCTTGATAAATACGCGCTAAATTAGCTCGTCATAATCGGCATCTGTTGTCTGCCTTCGATCTCGAACCGGTTGGTTTATAAAGGAAGTCGTTTTCATTTATATTATGCTGCTGTGTATCTAAAACTCCTTTACAACGGTATATGGATCAGACGATGAACCTGATATCGATGAAAAAAACTCAAAGAAACAGGACGCAAAAGGAAGTTATGACAATATGGACGGCGTAAACGAACAAGTGAATCGCGTAGAGGCTGTACGAAGCCCGTAGCTCTCGGCGGACGATAAAGAATCGAACGCCATCAATATTATAAGAATGCGTCTGTAGACAACCTTCGCGCAGACCCGGCCTTTTAGTTCCTCAGAGAATTCGGCTCCTTCCGGACTTTGTGTATCTCCACTACAAATATTGCTAAAATGTTTTTTGTATTTGAAAATAGCTCAGAATTCCTGCCCTTTACATTTTTTCTACATCTACCAGATGGGTGAAGTCAATATATGAATAGAATTACCACAAACATTTAGTATTTAGAATCATTCCTTCCACGTTGTTTATCACAGACGAGTTGTCAAACGCCAGACACTTCAAACTTTTGGCCAGTAATCTAAACTTTTGCAAATTTTCAGAAATGCAGATCTCCAGCCATAAAGAATGAACACAAGACGATGGATACTTTGACTCTTGTCGTTGATGGTAGTGATGAATATAAAGGAGTTCGCACCACGGAAGAATCTTGCCGAGGGCAGAGTGTAACAGAGCAAGGCTACCAAAGATACATAGACAAAAGATCGGAAGCTCGAATTAGAATTAGATTCAATCTACAAAAAACGCTTTTTGTCTTCCATTGCCATTTGGTTCAAGCTTCGAGATCATGCTTTACTCCATACGATGATTTTTTACTCATCTTATGCGTGGTTTTGTCAGATGCGTATTTCACTAAAAGCCAGCATTTCAGCACACATCATTGTCATCATTGCCATAATTGCTAACTAATCTGAAAATCACGTGTATGGGATTGTACTTTGGTTGGATATACATAACGGTCATCGCTGTACCAACTTGTGCTGCTACTGCATATAGGAAATATGGAAATCGTATTCGACCGTGAACAAAGGAATAGAATATCGTTCGGAAGACGGTAAATGTATTTTCAAAAATAAATAGTTAAACCTTAGGCAAGCCTAGTCACACTTAATAAAAACATAATACTAATAATAATAATCAGCTATGGAATAACCAACTAGATATCAGCTATGGAAATAGTAAATAGCGTGAAAAAAGCTCAGCTATCTTCTATTATACAACCTTTAATACCGTTACGTAGCATTGGGTAGCCGATGCTATCATGAAGAATGACGAACAGCAACAATTTCGGCTCATTGATTCATTGCTAGGCGTATCGTATACCCCAGTTCTGTTCAAGAAAACTACGTCATGCTAGTAAATGTACGATTCCCATCAAACGCTGTTCGCTCGCTTTCCGTTTGTGCAAGCCCTTCTACTCTTACGACGAGAGGGACCTGCTCGCGCTAGTAAGCGAATTGCTGCCATCCACTCCAATGAGTGTCCGTTCATCCTTCATGCGCGTAGCCCTTCGACGCTCTCTTGGGGCCGTGCGCCCACCGGGTGTGAATAATAGAACCATTGAATCCAGAGCGGTGCGAGCTTCCAGTGCGCGAGATCCGCAAGCAGTACGGACGTCCGGCACCAGCACATCGAACGGTAAGCACAGAAGCAGAGCTACCATCCCACAACTGTGCCAACGGAAGAGGCAGCTGCTTTACCTCGTTCTAGCGGCCAATGTTTGTCAATTATTCGCGTTGATACAACATCGGCGTCATCGTCTCGCACGTTGCAGCAAGTGCGGCCCCCGGATGGCATTCGTCTGCTGGTTCCTCTTAGCACCCTCCACTTGCCCCGTCGAAGCACACAATTGGTCTACGCCAGTTCATTTCGTTCGCTCCCGCGAATCCCAATAGTTTCTCCCTGTTTCTTCCACATCGAACTCACATTCGCATGCTTTCTTTGCTCTGGATAACACACATACGGGCGTATTCTAACTTGACGCCCTACCAAGCTCAGTTACTAAATAATGTATTGTTGCCTTCTCAACAGATTTACTTTGTAGGTTAAATAGGCTTAAAACTAAAACCACAGCGCTAGATAAAATCACAAAGACCAGTTATATATGGTTGTTCGTACTCCAAGCCGAACAAACGCCAATGAACTCGAAGTAACTTGTGTATTGTTAATGTTACTATGGTCCAACCTGTAAGCAAGCTATACGAAATAAATTGGAACATAACATGTTTCCAAATAATGTGTATTTAGTAGTTCCATTAACGTCTATTTATTGATATAATGCACAACAATTGAAGTTGAAATATTTCAACGCAATACACTAACCACACCTATGACATCTAAAAATCTAACATATGACACAATTATATGTGTGTCATATGTTAGATTTTAAGAAACGAGAGAGTTTAGAAATATTAGCCCCTATTCTACAATACCTCTATAAATCAAAGCAACCTTTCCTGCACTTGCAGCTAGTGAACAAATCAAATCAGTTTTTAAGTGGCAGCATTCCTTTCGCGGAAACGAAAGTCGCTCACCCTCGTTGCTTTGAATATTCTGCTTTGTTACTCCTCGCCTTTTTCCGTCTTTCACGTTGTCGACGAAGACGATGAGTGTATTTTCGTAAAAAAACATACAGCATTTTTGTTATTACAGAAGTTTTTTGTATAGAAACTACTCGAGAGACCCTAAAAGAAACAGTGGCTATGGCACTTGATCGCAGCGGTCACGCGTCCAGACGTCCAAAGTGAGAGCGGCTAAAGTAAACAGCAAACGCCAAAAAGACCAAGCAAATCTAATTTGAACACCACCCTTGTCTGCCTCATTGGCCCGATTCGCTCGCCCACGGCCCTCTAGTTCTCACCATTGGGTTTCGTGTGAGCCTTAGCACACTGACCATATCCGGAGTAAAACATCTAGACAACTAAGATCGTGTGCAAACACTTCATGAAGTAACCAAGAAGGGCAAAACACAATACCGAGAAAAAGAGAAGCGGAGACGAAGGAGCGCCAACGGCAGCAAATCTAACGAAGGCGTCCCGTTCGAAATATTTGCACACAAATTAACCATCCGTCTTTTTACTCAGCATGATAGGTAGCTAAAACGTTAATTTTTCTTGTTTCACGATCTTGCGATATCTCACATACGATAATATATCGTGCTTTATTTTTATATTTAGCAGAATCTAACGAAAGCTGCTTGGTTTCACTGTTTGCTGCAACCGAAACAAATATCATGGCGTTACCATTTCCTATATTGGTACCTAGGTTGGTAACTTGATCAAGGGCATAAGTAACGTGTAAGTTCGTGAATTGCTAGTTAACATGCATAGAGAAGTATCGAATATCTTGGTTTGTTGACATTCATAGAATTCAGCTTTATTACCCTTTTACTTGTGAAACGAATTTTTTTAAACAATCGTTGACATCGTAGTCGGGATCGTGTTGCCTCTTTCTGACTTGCTTTTAATTATACCTACCTCTGCAGGAAGTTTTTGTTTATAAATTCCTTTTTCCCCTGCGCTATAATGAAAGCCCAAATAACATAAGCTGGACAATGGCTGTTAAGAGTTCAGCTGAGTTTGTGTGTCGGGAGAGTTTCCAGCTTTGGCAAAGGCTCGATGAGTCCCGTTTCCGGCGACAACCCGCGTGAACGAAGGACAGTGATGCCGTCGTCTCAGGTGACGGTGACGTGAACGATAACGCATCGCTTGCCGCCCAAGAGATGGACTTGAGACGGGGAGTCAGCTCAAGCGCCAATGACACGAGATGGGATTGCTCCATGGCGGTTGATTTTAATGATGATAATTCATAAACATAACTTACCTTGGAGAAGAGATGTCGGGTAGGTTTTTTTAGAAGGCTACCTCCGTTTTAGTTGGACGGATTGTGCACGATATTAGTTCAGACCTATGTAACAGCGGAATCTGCATGATGCGATAATTTATTGCGCGATTCCTTGTCTAGCCGCAGAAATCTGCCCGCGTGGTTGCAATCAACTGTTATGATTCCAGTTGGCATTATTCTGGCGAGAAAATTGGCATCGTTGCGGAGTTAGAAAAAATAATATTTTTGAGAACATTTGCTGTTACGTGTAGGCCTTTTAAAATCAAGAAAGTGCTACGAGCAAGAATCGGAATAAAGTTGACAAGTGTTATACGATTTTCTGCTACAAGTCCCTGCATACCCTTAGGTGGGTTCCAATAGCATGCCATCTGATTCTTGTTAATGTATGTTTGTAAGAACCGGCATGCCGTTTTCCAGAAAAGCTTTCTACCATTTAATCCTTTGCCTCATCCAGAAACGGCATGCAATTTTACAGGGAAAAGATAGGTACGCGTGATATATGCTCAGCTAAAAAACGTGTACGTTAATCATTTGAGAGCGACATTGCATATGATTCCTATGACGACAGTATATCCGAGCATCAAGGCAGTGTCATCCATAGTAATGATAAATTATAAGACTTTATTTTTACTCACTCATCAGAGGAGATTGTGCCAAATTTAACAGAACAATTCTAACACTTTCTGCCAGACGATTTAGCGCGGATTTTCTAACCGATTTTTTTAACGCTTGAACGCGGAAAAAACTGCAATGTAAATGAGGTTGACGCAACCAAAACATGCAAGTACCGTGTAGTAGCAGCTACTGCAGGTCAGCCGGTTAGCGTACAGGATGCTACGTCCCGTGAGCTAGCATCCAATCTACCTGAGTTTAAACTATTGCTTTATTATCTTATACTGGACTATTAAGGTTTCTTTGTCTTTATCGTAACGTGTGCTGTGCATTTGATGTATATTTGAGTGGACTCAAAAACTAGAAGACGGAGTCAAGTCTAGCTGTCCTCTTTGCTTGATTTGATACGTGGTAAACAAAAGATGAGTCGTCGAAGAAATGGACCCGAGAAAGAAAACTCGGAACACCGAGTGAAGATAGCACTAGATGGCTCAGAAAAGAACTGGGGATCACCCGGAGAAAGCTTCTATCTGTAGCAGCAGTGGAGACGGCAGTTGGGTGGTGGTAACCAGTTATTTCTGTGTCTGCTGTCATAAGAGAGGGTTGGATGTTCGGCAGCACGTAGCACTGTGCAAACATAATCATGGATTTAATATCTATTTCGACCTCAGGCAGAATATATAGCCATGCTCTGAGTAAATCGAGTGCGATATCATCTGTACACTCGAAAACGCACACAGAGGCACATACTGGGAGATTAGTTTGGACGGTACGTTTTATTAGGTCCTACTGCCCCGTGGCCCATAGTTTTTCCTTGTTCGCCTACCTTTTTCTTGTTTGAACGTGTGTACATATATATAAAAAGAGATATCTAAATAGCATAAAATATACTAGAATCATTGCTAAAAATCGAGGACTTCGTTACCATCGTAATCTATGCTGGCTGCATTGTCAAATGATTAATAAGCAGTGAAAACGTCGTGAGACGGTATATCAGTTTGCTCTATATCATGTATTAAAGCATGCTTTGAGAGTACTATTTTTTGCGATGACAGAATTAGTCAATGCATGCTTGTTACAAATTTACTAAACATGAAAATATTTTGTATTAGGTCATACTTTAACGAACTATTCATTCTATATTGAGTTCACAAGTGTAGCATAAGAATAGTACACTTAAATTGTCGCAGAAGTAGAGATAAATCACTAAAGCTGCGAAGCATGTCTTTTAATAGGCTAATCACATAATGTAGATACACGTACGCACGTCCATGTAAACAAGGCTAGGTTTAGGTAGTCATACTGTAAAAAATTTAATATCATTAGAAAAGTGCTTCTGTAGGTGTTTGCTGGTGAAGTCTGTGCTATTGCTTTCCGCAAGAAAACAACAGTAGTTATAATTCTTCTCAGTGATGTGTCGGTTAGTTTTTCTATTGGTGACCGTTAGCAACGGACGAGGCAGCAAAGCATTTTGTGCGCACCACTTAGGGCACTTATACGTCGATAGCACTTCAGCGGACAACGAGTCTAGAAACCGAAATGTTAAGAAAGGACTAGCAGACATAGGAAAGGGTCAAGTAAGGGGAGAGGGAAAGTAACATTAAGACCTCTACAGATCTTGCTGAGTAAAGAAAATTCTTCTAAGCAGTGCATTATAGGCATTGTTCGCTTTTCTGAAAAATGTTGCAATTACTTCACTGCAAACTTGTGTTTTGATTTCAGCGTATGGTCCGTTTGCATCATCTATTTTTTTTAAGGCTGACCATCAAGCCACATTTAACGTCCACGCTAGCAGTTTTTGCATTACTTCGTAAGACGGACCCCATATAAATGTAAATTTGCACCGGCGGGGATCGAACCCGTGCACCTACGTGTCTCTTCCGGTCGCGAGCCGCATACGAATTCGCCAAGCCACCGAGCTCGACCCGTGTGCATCATCTAACGAGAAAGTCAACGTTGAATTGTAGCCATCGGACTTTTTTTCAGATAGAGTAAAAATAATAGCCATTAGTGCGTTTCACATATAGGGACATACGAAAATATCCATCTGAACTTTCCACCCAGAAAATATCCATCTGAACAAGAAAATGAAAGGATCTAAGCAAAAAACAGCGTAGATGGAAAAACAGAGGATTCTTTTTTGACTCAGATCCTATAAATTGGCTTTCTGCAAAAATTGGTCGATAATTATAACACAAATTTAATATTGAGATCAATACACGTTATAATTTAAAAGCAAGCGCCTCGCTTGTCTGAATCATATAAAAACATGTGACAGAACAGTTTTGGTATTTGCTCTCAAAGAGTTTTTAACGATAGCAGCTTTCCAACGAAATAAACCTTAAAGTAGAAATTTTAGATGATTCTCTACTATTGTCTATCAAATTACACACTTTTTAACGATTCTATCACAGAATTTAGGATAAAAAGGATTCGGTGTCGCATCGTAAACAATTACGATTTGAAGTCACTAGTATAGGTCTCTACCCATATTGTTCAAATTCCTTTTTTGTAACTTCAGATGGTTTACACTATGCCTTTCTGAAGTTGATAGACTGACAACTGATCTTAAAACTCGAAATGGCTTTTCTGATACGCGATTAAGTTGTTGAAGTTTTGCCTGACGCTAACTCCTCAGAAAGATTGTGCCAACTTGTTAGATTTTAAATGCAGACGGCCCATCTTATGTTACGCTTTAGAGGTTCGGCCAAAGTGGACTTCTAGAACTAGATACAAGCTACGCAGAAAACCTAGCGAGGGCGTATCTGTGAATTTTTCTAAGAAATTACTGTGAGGAAGTATGAAATAAGGCTTCAGGGAGACTTTCGAAAGTGCTGCCGTACGACTTGAATTAACTTCAAACTGGACCACTCTACTCGAAGCGAACTCAATGACAGAATTACTCAAGATTCTTGTCACTTTCATGTTCTCAAGAGCTCATGTCGGCAAATAAAAAATTTGTTGTGAGCATAAATGCTAATAATAAATATTTAGACATTGAGAAATTCACAGGGAGCCATGATGTGCAGAAGACCTGAGTTGTCCTGATAGGTATCTATTTTCAACTATATTGGAAATCATTATCTGAATTTCTTTGGTGTTATCTGCGAACTGACAAGAATAAAAATCTGCGGAGGATAGCATCTTATATTAGCATCACCAGGGCTTCGATTAAATAAAACTAGATTGTCACATATACATGCATATACGTAACTAATAATACACATTGGTTATTTATAGGTGCCTCTGGTATTGCTATTCGGTGACCTAGTGCTCGTATGCGCTAAACTATCCATTCTCTCATAAAATGATTTTTGAAATCGCTCCAGGCTAAAAGGCAGCACAACTGTACTCAAGGGAGCAATCAGAACGGTTACATTGTGTTGCTACCGGGTAAACGGTCACGCCCCAAACGTATCCTTATAAAAGTCGCCCTATCTTCTCGAGGAGCAGTTAACCAAGGGTCGTCGCGGTAACCCTGTCGATAATAATTTTAATCGCAACAATGATTAGGCTAATAACCGATGTTAACATGAAACAATCGACTAAGAAGAATGGCGTTCAATATGCAAGACAGCGTAATAATTTACGCCACGAGGGGCATCGTTTCTCAAATTGGAACGCCAGGAGGACGTTGCTATGAATAGCCCCATAAATCGTTGTTTAATTTTAACAAAAAAGATCTTCAATGTGAAACTGCATGAGTACGACACGTCGCTGATCTTTGTAGGTAAACGTATCGCGTACTTCCAACTTACCTGTCAAATAAAATACATACAAATTATTTTTGAGGCTTCTTTTGTGAATTTTAATTAATTCAGTATTTAGTAGCAAGCATTCGGCAAGCTCCAAGCAAGGCCGTCAGACACAATGCAGGATGAAATAGACTGATGAAACAAAATCAATTCATTGAAATGTAGAAGGTACAAGTATACGATGCTGTAAGTACGTAAGCAATTTTGTTATTTTTAATTAAATACCGTATGGCAAGCTAATTTGCATCAACGGTGTATAGAGCCACTTGTAATTTATTATTATTAGTGAATTGCTTAAAATCGATTTTAGCCTGATGTTAACCTATTTGTTAGATTTGTTTGTGCTTCCATGCTCCTAAATCTGTTTTACATCCTTAGTTAAACAGGCTTTCACAAATGTAAAAATTAATCTAGTCCTAATAGATCCGAGGTTTTCTGAAATTCTTTAACCAAGGGTTTGTTTCATTCAATTATTTTCCTATTAGCATTTTTCACTAACAGGGTACTTACTTACCTTTTAACACAAAAATAATTTAAGTATAATAGGATATAACCGAACCGAGGCGGACCATCACCAAAATCGTTGCTTCTAAGCTTCGGATATTAGCTCTGCTAAAAGTGGAGAGATGCGGAAAGGGGAATGGGTACTTGTCCTCGCAGCGGGACGGCAAGTAACCCCCTTTCCTCATTGCCCATCGAAATCAGAAGCCGGAGGGAGGCAAAGTGACAGGAACGACTAGATGGATTCTTTGGCTCTAGCCCCGACCCCTTTAGTAGTTCTTCGTCGTTCAATGACCACCATACCCGCCTTATTCCCGCACCCACCGGTTCCAACTCCGTCCAGTTTGAGGCAAAACGTGTCTCGAATTCGATAATCACCCTTACAAGCAGCGGCAACGTCAGCCTGGTCAGTTTGTCCTGGTTTCCTCCTACACAGTCCTAGTTACTGCCAGGCCGCCGAGTCTAACAGCGCTGACTAGCACGCTGACCGCCTAGTCTTTTCCTGCTCTTAGCCTTTACGACGCACGTAAATATTTAAACGTCGCACGTACATCGTACAAACGAATACTCTTCCTCGAGCGGCGAAAGTTGTCGACTCATCAATGAATCCCACAGGCCCTTGACAGCGCCGACATGGCCGAACAGCAGCAGAGGCAGATACGGTTGCAAACCATCTTCCCTTAAACACATTTACAAACTCGTGTCACGTGAAGTGAGAACCATCCAGCCAGAAGCTGATGTTTTAACATTTCAGCGCTATCACTTCGTCTGTCCATACATGATCCATCCACCGCGACTGCTACAACGATATAACGTCGCAGTACCTAACCACCATCACGGTGCTCTTTTCATCCTGCAGCAGTGAATGTTGTGGTCACCTTACTTTGTAAATTTTTTTTTCGTTTTTCTTTTAAACTTTTTGAAACAAAACAGAATTTCTTTAAAAGTTTAGTTTTTTACAATATCGCAAAGGTATACTAGCCAATCGTTAGTCGCTCGTCGTCATAGGGAGAAAAATGAGCGACGATTTTGCACAAATAAAGATCTCTTTAGACGTGGAAATGCCACTAATTTCCTCGAATTATATCGCACTGAGTTCAAAAATGGTGTACCTCCATTTTGGCGAATGCTAAGAAGCAATTCAACTACATATATTATCGAATGCACACGTGCTATGCTCATTAGCATCTTGTCCATATTGTGTTGTCATTTTCTATTGAACAAAGGCGTTTTTGTTTCCCACATGTCGCTTTGCATATGTCACGCAATATTTTGTTAAGGCAATGCAAAGTTTTCCTCTTTGGTCGATAGTAGTCACACACTTAAGGCATGCATCTGTTGCATCTCGCAAGCGTGCACCTCACACAGACGCTTTGCCACATGACCGTATTTTAATATGTGTAATTTCGAAACCACCTCTACGCGTAAAATAGTATTACACAGTACTTGAACTATACCAATATTTGAGCCTTTGCGACCCGAGCAAACGAACAACCAATTATTTAAACCATATGTTTGATAGTCCTTACTAAATAACATACATAGCAATAATTCTTGACGTTGCGTGATGCCACACTGGCTGGAATGGAACACCGAAAAAGAATAGAAGGAAGCCACCAGTCCAGAATGGTGATCATAAGCAGCTTACGACTCTGTCTACACCAACACGCCAACTATGCCTTGCAGTGTATGGAGAGGTGATAGAGATGCCAGACGTAGCCCGGCCACATCGCTGTCAGGTGTATTGGAGTCCTCTATCGAGAAGTTATAAGGATCTTCGCGTTGATATTGACAAATACGCGTCTTTTCTTCGCTTGCCTTCTCGTTCTCTTTACCTTTCCCTCGTAAGTCTAGCCTCCTTACACTACTAACACCACTCTCAGAGCCTCCGTCCACCCACGACCCAGAAACCAGCTTATGGCCAATCATTTGAATGTGGCTTGCGAATGCCTTCCCGGACAATATCCACTTGTACTGCGAGGCGTTCCTTAATATATAGGGACTCTGTAAAAAGACAAACTCACAGACGGGCATCGTCTCATAACGCAATTGACAGCATGAAGCACAATAATATTCTACCTTATGGAACATTAATTTAGCCTCAGGGTCGGGTGCCATTAAAATACGAACCTAAATACTATTACAGTTAAAACTTTACTTCTTGATTGTGAATAAAACAGTACCCCATTTTTAATTAATCATCGAAAGCAGAACTTTTTACGTTGAAAAACTTTGATAAGTCTCCGACATATGCACTGCACTAAACCTATGAAAGCCCTAATTGAGCCAGACAAACAAAAAACAAGTGGGAAGCAGTACAGTTCATTTTAGGTCAGGTACAAAGGTTCCTAAAATGAATAAGATTACACCGTAGTCGCAAAACCCTGATACACCTAATCCGAGAAAAGTCTGGTGTCAATCACCGAATATCGTTTGCCTAGTGCAAAGCAACTAAAAGCAGTAACAAAAGGCCTGTTTCGTTCTTTTGGCGAACAATAGCGCGATCGTCAGGAACTGACCGCTCTGGGCCCCATCTCGTGTCTTCTGTATATTCTGCTACAGACCGAGAGTCAGCGATCGGATGGATGAAAAGGTGACCAAGAGGAAATGGAGGAAGGAGAGCCGCTGCAGTCGAGAGAAGGGACCATTACTGGCCTGAATCTGCCGGAAAGGCGAATCACTTTTCGAGGCACCACAGGCTACACGAGGTCATTGTATAACGAGGTGTAAACCAGGCATTGAAGGCAAGCTAGCAACATTACTTGTTCTCCTACAGAAATATGTCTAGACGCGCGTATTCAATGCGCCATACAGATACAGCTAACACAAACATAGACTTGTTCCCCCTTTCTATAGATAGTGGCTCTGGTAGCTCATATCTGAGGGCTAAAGTGCGGTCAAACAAAATACTGGGCGTACAACAGAACCATTGAACCGCGTTTGTTGTTCATTAGTAGCAAACCAATGAGGAGCTTCGAAAGAGAGCTTCTACCGCTGGTACTGATAGTCGTCAGTTTACCCGAATAACCGGAATTTTTATAGAGCCTTTTATGAAAATCTCGTGTCTTTGTTTTTGACCTCGTAACAAGGAAGCCTTCAGCTAACAAAGTCTCTTGCAGGCAATGCCAAGCCTGCTTGAATGTAAGCGTAAGTGATCTTCAACCGTTCCACAATTACAACAGCCATCCAGTTTCCAAGTAGACTAGGGTCAATTCCATCACGAAGTAATTTTTGATATTCTTAATAAGTTTCGAAAGCCCATGTAGGTCACGTTCGGTATTTGAGGCTTCACCGACGATGTGAATGAAGTACTGTCGCAAAATCTTGTTCGAGTCGGAAATTCAAGCCTAAATGTTTGTAAAAACCTTGTTTGGTACTTCAATATAAGTAAAAGCGGTGACGACACATAATAACGAAATGGTTACGAACTACATCATAGTGGCATCAAAGCAGATATAAGGGAATGTGTAACTGTTGTTAAATAGAGAATTCCAAACGGATAATAGAAGAATAGGAGAAAGCCCTAGCGATTTCCCAGATAGGAGCGGAGCATGCGAGAAACGCAGAAAAGCGAGGGGTATTTGGTTTCACGTCGGGGTACAACCTACTGACTGTATAGCCGTTTTATGTGACGGAAGCTACAAATATTATGGGTTCCCTGTTCTCTATTTCGACCAAATAAGCCTAGGAGGGCCAACGACTACAAATAATTCTTTTGTAGAGACAGATCGTCATGATCTGTGTAGACTACTCGATTTAGAAACGAGTGACACAGACGAAAATACCCTTGAATAATTATACTGCATTCCGTAGTAAACGCTTATAAAACAGAACTCAGGTCGCCCGATTATGTAGCATCAGAAAAAAGTTCGTCCCTATTTTTCTCTGAATATTACTAGTTTATTTGTTATGCTCAATCAAATTTCTCGTTAACTTGCTTTAGTCTGGACATTTGTTTGGAGTCTTTATTCTTCTGTATTCCCTTTCTTTAGATACGCAGTGCCTTCCTGTTATCTGCTCACTTCTCCCCAAAACGTGCAACGCACTTGTAGCTGGGCTGGAAACTAGCTTGACCATATTATCTATTTTCACAATAACATTTAGTAGCAGAAGTGAATAAATGCATTTACAAATATTATACCAAATATTAGATATCAGGTAATTACCAAACAGAAAATGTTGATGCACACATGTCTTTCTAGGTATGCCCCTTATCAAAGAGCATGACGAAAAGAGGTCTGAAAACCACTGAAGCAGTACCGCAACAGTTTTCAAGCTATAATCACTTTATAAATAAAAACGGGCAACTGTACCAGCTACTACAGGAATCCATTTCGCGGTCAAAGAGACAAAACTGCTCGAAAAAATAAATAGAGTCTTAACGGTACCAGAGCAATTTAGAAGGTGTAAATACGTCCGCGGTTATAATATGTGCTGATTATTGTTAGAACAAAAAGAACATCAATATTAGGTCAAGTTTCAGAACCAAGCTGTCTAGAACCTTTGCCATAGACCTTTGCATACAGAACGTGTTTTAATCGTTAATGGCGTTCTTAGGTCATCATGCTCGCACCAGGCAGAGTATCGCCATTTCAGAGTTTCGACGTTCCAATAGTTGCAGAACTTCAATCTTCTTTCGCAGACACACACAGCAAAACTGTATACAGAAGAACTTCTAACACGAAAGGCAATTGTACAAACTATCAGCGTCCGCCAGATGACTTTCCCACTGTCAGAATGAGTCTTGATGCCTCAAACCTTACAAAGCAAAAGTTGAAATTAAAAATAGACTCCTATATTTAAGAAGTCGTGGGTACTTTTCGCTAAACTTTTTTAAACAACTACTATAGAAAGCGTGTACACTCCACCGGGGCCTTGACATAGTTCCGGTTAGATTCTGGTCTATATTCAGTCACGCTCTGAAGTTGGGTGGAATATTCGCGAGGGTTTATATTTGTGTCACTAACTTTGAACCGGGTCTCAAAGCTTTAGCTTAAAACCTTAGATGTGTAAGTTATATCGGAAGCATGCTTTCAGCCGCGACTAGGAGACAGTATCTGCTTTCGGGCAAAGAAAAGGACTTGGCACCTGTGAAGTATGGCACATATGCTACTGATAGGTGATAAACAAGCTTACTAGACAAAAAACAAAAGAGACAACTGAACGCATTAAATGTCTCTCTCCGGACAAACGTGTATTGCCTGGTTGGGCATTTAGCCTGCATCAATAGGAACCGCAAATATAGGGCAGCTAATAACAATAACATTATTAGAAGAAGGAGCGAATACGGTTAAGTTTCAGAATCACATTCTCCACCGTCTTCGGCTTTAATGAAATTACCTTTAAATGCGTCAGACATATTAATTAAACCAACGCAGTACATTGTTAGATTTAACTTTTCAGATGTGTCATTTCACTCGGAATTAAACTCACGGTTTGTTGTTATAAATTATCGAGACATTTGCTTTCTTAGGTTCTTTTTTAAAACCATAAGGACAGAATCGAGAATGGCTATTATCATGCATCGTACCTTTTTTCACATCAAATTGTGCACCCTGGCAAATTCATTGGTACCTCAATCACCCTGGGACACCTCAATGTATCATTTGGATCTTCTTGTTATCATGACTGAATTATTCACAATACGTGAAAATCAGTAAACTGACCCATATAGCACATCCCGAATTACGGGCATTGAAAACCTCACATATAAGACCATCATTCATAGCACTAAATTATAGACGTCCAAACCATACATAGAACACACCAGTCTATCAGTCATAATACACTCCGAATCACAAACATCGGAAACCGCACGGAAGGGATTCCACTCTGTTCCTTATAACACGTCCTGATGGATAAACATCAAAAATTGAACGTGGAAATCACTAAAGTGTGCCTCATAGCATACCTCAAATTATGGAAATCGCACGTAAAATCCACCGGGGGTTTTTTTTTGGGGGGGGGGGTTAAAAAGGGCATGATGCCCATGTTTCACTGGCG
>MNPL01011424.1:1327-11604 GCA_002081605.1 Tropilaelaps mercedesae
TATTTTTTTTTAGGTGGCCTTAGCGCTGGCTCTGGAGAGACTAACACGCTCGCTTTTCTTTCTCCGAACTACTAAAATAGGCTAGAAGTTATACTTTTGACGCGACACGGTTTGAGTCAGCTTGCTTCCTTTTTAAATGAAAAAGCGATATTTAGAGAATATGGAAGCGAATAATTTATTTAAGAATATAGTAAAATTATAATTGTAAACGACCGTAAGAATCCGAACATTGACATATGTTGGTCAACTCTCAGTTAGGATTAAGAATCTTCAACTGCCTGGCCTGTATGATTAGGGCTCTCTCTAGTAACAAGTTCAATCGGCCCATGCATTTAGAAGCAGATTGTGAGTTTTCGAAAGTATGGAGATCAATTTAAGTCAACTAGATCTCTAAAGCTTCTTATCCATTTGGGGTTAAAAGTGTATTATGAGCCATTTCTCGCAATTTTTGATTGTTGGTACCCCTCATTTTCCAAACATTGTGAGAGCGCCCACCGATGGTTTACCACTTTATGCCCACATTTTGTGTCTTGGAGCCAAAATATGTTCAGTGAACAACTCGACCTGCAAAGCATGAGACTCTACTGCAAGTTAATATTACAGTAAATAGAAACGTAGCTTGAAAATATTAGTTTTATCTCTACGAAGGAGTGAGATGTAGACACGGTATAAGTGCGAACAGGGCAAATTCAAAGACATTATGACGAACATGTGAATATTATATTATTGTGTAGAAAATCAGTGTAGTTTCATTAGAGGTGCCGTTGCATCAACGTCACATCCTGTTGCGCTTTCATTGTTGTTCACACATACGAATATTAGATGATGATATCGATGATCACGATGCGCTCGGAGGAGTGAAATGGAAATGCTCACACTAATCTTCAAGGAAACCATCATGATAATAACATAATAGGAATAACAATAATAATGAGACTTTGCGACTCTACTTGCCTGTCTTCGCATCATACACTTTAATATCCTCCTCAATACTATAGAAACGTTTGTGCTGACAACTGCGGTCTACTGTTTTCTACGATCCGTCTAAAGTCACCATAGTGGGAAGAAAACGATGAGAATAAGCAAAATCTATTGAACTCGTCGATCTTTCAAACGCTCCAAGTTCTCTCAGCTGCCATGCGTGAAGCCAGCCAACTGTAGGAGGATTAGAGCTTACGAAACCGTTACGACCCTATTTGCAATCGTTCATCGTGGAAACTCGGTAGTGTGTGTTAAAGCTGCGTATATAGGGCACCACGTTTAATAAAGAGCCGCATTCTACGAGATAGTCAATCTTATCAACGCCACAGACGATTGACAATCATGTTGTAGATTTGTTCAGTTATTCAACATATAAAGATATTTCCTCACTATATAACGCAGTCAAAATGCAGTAGATATGATTTACTTTAACCAACCTTGTGTTGTTAATAAAAATTCTTATAAAAACAGACCAATTCATGTCTACGTACGGCGAAGTTCACATCGACAAACAACTTTGCTATAAAAAAAGCTTTATTTTTTTATTTAAATAGGGAAACCGTTTATTGTTGGTAATTCAAAACACCGTGTATGGATTGAGGATATTTGAATATCTCTGCTTGAACTGTTATTTCTTGACTTCGGGGTGTTCACCCATCTACTCTGTTCGTTAATTGACCAGTGCTGTAACGGCAGAACGTATTGCGCTGGAGCATGCCATGTACATATATAGCATCATGGCCCCGTAATGAACTAACTGGGAATACTCTATGACACCCCTGCGTTATTATGATCGAGCACACAAGCCAAACAACTACCTAACCAGCTAGGTAGGGAGCTTATAACACTGTCAGAAGTAAACGATGGCGGAAAAACCGCAGCGATGATACAGTTTAGTAATAATAATAATAATAATAGTCATGGTAATAATAATAAAAATAATAATTCTAATAATAATAATAATAATTCTAGGTAGTCGTATGCGTTGTGTGCGTGTATAGATAGAGGCCGCCTGTCTGTCGTTTCTGGTTGACAGCTGATATTACCAGCGGATTTTGTTGGTCCCTTGTGAACAAAATTGCATGTTAGGCAGGCTGCACACCTGGAATACACGACCACATATGCACCCATAACGCTCGGCCAAGTGGCGGCTTTTTGCGTCGACAGTCCAACGTACAGCTCTAAGCTCATGTCCGAAATGTCAACATTCGCAACGTGCTGACGTCGACAAGTGAAAATGGCCCGCTGCCTCTTTCCGGTTGAATAAATAAATACAATATTCATTCAATCTTTGATATCTGCTAAACAATGTTTGACAAAGAATTGCTGTCCGGTGAATATTGCCTTTTCTACTGTGTTTACTATCCATTGGGATGCCCGGTATTGTATGGTTATTTTTTTCAAGCAAAAACCAGCTTGGTACTTTCGTTCTTACGCGAACACAAAGCCCGGCTCTGTCTGGAAATTTGCGAGCCCTCTAAAGTTGCCCGAGGCGTATGGAAGCATCCAGAAGCAATGCCATCAGTGCGCTAAATGTCTTTTTTTCAATACTAAGGCTCTTCATACGTATTAATCACAGACATCATTTAGATTTTTTTCTACACGCTTTTATGCATAGCGAATAAAAATAATAAGACTTAGCTTCGCTCAAATAAGAATGTATGTGTGCTGTACCACACATTTCAAAACTAACTCAATTCTCAACTAACATTTATCTTCTAGTCACTTCTATTCAATCTGTTTCTCGTAAGTATACCTTTCTATTTAACTTTTACATTGTCAATATCCACGCTTTGAATAAACAAATCAGACGTAGAATGAATCGACAATGAATCGACCTTAAATATTTGGAGTCGACGTACAATGTAAGTCACATTTGTGTGTGCTCATGAAAGTTTTTCCGTCGCAAAAAAAACGTTACACCACTTCGATAGACGGTATATACAACAAATATATAAGAGAAACGACGTGAAATGGAATCGACATCTACCTCAATAAGGAAGCGAGATAATGACATAAACTTTTAGTTTCTCAAATTGAACTTTGGTGCGCTGGTAATACTAGTATCGATAGGATCTTTCCTTAGGTTATGGGAAGTAGCCGTCAAGTGGCAGCGCAGCTTAAGATAAAGTAACTTGACACGTTATGACGGTCCCAAGTCGAACACCTGATGACGAAGAAGACGTTATGTTGCTAACAAAGTGTGTTATTAGCACATATTATTGAAACCTTATAAAAGAAGAGAATATAGAATTCGTTTCCACAGATCTGTTTGCAGAGAAACGGTATTAAAGAAAGACGGGTGCAACCACATATGTGTCAACGCCCAATTTCACTGTGTAATCACAAATGATTTCTTTAAATGATGCAGCGCGCGGACTGCGCGTTTAAAGAAATGAAACGAAATGATGACGTAAAGTCTAGCCTTTCATTCGACGCGACATTCACTGGACGAGGTCCAGCTGTACTGTTAAACCCAGAAATAAAACGGACAGTTCGTCACTAATGTCGCCTACTGACAGGCCCTTCGCCTACAACTGTTCTATATTTCAGTTGTTTTATTGAGCTTCACTACGTGTCTAAGAAGTATTATAAGTATGTTCAATGAATAGACGCATGTTTCCTTCGGCGCGCCTCGAAAGATTTCCACAGGACTGCAGTGAGTTTCCTTTCAACTACTCAACTATTTGTGAGGTAATCACATCACATGGATCTCATCCGCTGTCAATGGAGGTCGCCTTCATGGCTCTCCACCCTGCTGAAGGTTGATTCGTATGGCGCCGTCACAATGTGCGTCGCTTTTTCACAGACAAATCTTCCTTCTCCAACCCCGAGGGTCTATCATTGACGTCATCTCTTAACACTGACCCTGTGTTATACTGCTAGCGCGGCTTCTACTCCGCCCTGTTTCACTTCAAAAGAAATGGGGCAGACTAAGTATCCTGTGTATGTTTGTATAATAGGTTTGCTAGTAGTTATCTTGCTTCTTCTCTGATTTTTACTGCATGCTTTATTAGTAGCTATCTTGCAACACAGAGACGTATGCTGACACATACACCGACACAATCGTAGGCACATACAGTCCTAACCGAAGGAATTTATTTTTTTTTCATTCTCCGTAGCACTTCGTTGTCTACCTAAGCTATTCGCTCCTCCGTTTGCTACATTTAACTAGCCCCAGACGCTTCTATTCCCCACTTATAACGGGTACAGGGTTACCATGTTTGGAAGGCTGGTAGGTCCGGTAGGAATGTGAAGGGCTCGGTGTCTAGAGCCGGCATCCTCGGTCAGGAAGTCGGCCTGCTCGCTTGTTTCGACATACAAGGCGCAGATGGTTAGGGAGGCCGGGGATCCATAGAAGAGAAGTTGTGAGAGACTGGTCTTTCATCCGTTTTCCACAGTTGGCTTCCCCTGAGTCAGGCAAAAACTTACTAAATGACTTCTTGCTAATGTTGTAGCGTCGTCCTTCAGTGAGGAAAAATGAACTCAGAGTTCATGTCGGAGGGACAGCTACCCCTTCTGCAGTCTGCCAGGGATGGCCGTGGTGGTTGACCACCGTACTGATGCGGTCGCTGAGGTCAGGACCTGGAGAGCGATTGGGGTGTTGTGTGAAGCGGAGGGTCGATGGAGTTCCCTTTTTAGCTCAGCTCGTTATGTCTCCGACGCGACTAACCAGACTAACCAAAATTGCACAAGCTATTTGGCAAAGGCTCTCATAGAGAACCTTTCCACCCCCTCTGATGGATTTAATTCCCAATGATGGCGATACGGCTCGGCTGTCGCTAGGCCTTACACACCCACACATACACTCTTCAGTGATGGCCTGCTGTTGGCCACAGCAGACTCATCATCTTCATCTTCTGCCAATTAGAAGCAGCGCCCATGAAAGGGCACCCAAGCACTTTTGCTTCTTATGTCCATCCACTGGTCGTGTGGTGGCGTCTCGGACGTAGATCCAACGCTGTTGGATCTCGCCAACGGCCTTGCTTTGTCTAAAAGAGCTGTCGGCCTCGCCTTCTTTCGTTCCTTTAATCACAATATCGAAAATCTCCTTAAACACAGTTGGCACAGCACTTCAGCGCCCACAACTTAGCCCGCTTATTTTGCAGCGGTTCAACCACTTTTCAACCTTTCGAGGGCACTTTGGCCACTTTTCATAAATCGCGCCTGTCGATACTTTGTGATCACCGAGGTCTTCCAGGACCAAGTCGGTAGGGATCGATGGATTTATTACGCTCATCATAATAGCTTTGACGAAAATCACGCTTGCTCTTATGATACCAATATATCCCAATTCGCCGTGGAATCTGCGTTTTCATTTCGTTCTACAAAAGGCGAGGTCTTCTACAATCCGGTTATACGAGTTATCGTTGTCAGGCCCTTTACTGGTGCATTGTTGCAAAACTTTCGCATAAATGAGACGGTTGTGTTACTTCGTAGGGCCTCTTCATAGAAATTTCTGAACGGTCAGTTAGGCTTCATACACTTCATTATTATTTATCAGTTACGTCAATTCGTTGCTATGCTGACCACGTCAGAATGAGTCATTCACCTTTTAACTGATACCGGGCGGCGTGCTCGCCTGCCGCTGTTCCTCGTACATCTCCTGTTGTGATACATATGATGTAGGTGTGCGACGTGGCTTGTCATCTCCCGGCAATATATTAACAGCAAACGGGACACGGGGGATTCTCTGCCTATCGCGCTTTGGGTCACTTCTGTTTTTAGGACCAATGCATAGGGAATTGGGATGCTTGAGGTACTGTTTCGATTTTTGCCGATACGATTCGGTGTTCGATACAATTCGATTGTTGCCATGGCTGTAATGTCGAACTTGCTGACTCGTGGCGCGTACTCAACGTCTCATGCTTCCCAGCAACGAGACGGAGGTCCCGGTAGGGCAGGTGCTAGCAACCCAAGGCTTTATGAAATGCGAACCTGCGTGACGGAATCCGGCACTAGACTAGCCCAATGCTTCCTTGTGTCAGGGTCAATGCTAACATCTCAATCATTACCTATAATACACCTCTCCTTCCTGTACTTCGCATGGAAACGCTTGAGCAGACGACGACTGGATCGTCAGGGAGAAAAAGCTGTTGGCGTGCTGTTCCATCACAAATAACGATTGCGTGTCAACAAGACCACGCCCCCATGCCATAAAAGAACCGTGTGGTCCCAGTTCCTATTCCCTGCTGCGACACCGATGAAAAGTGTGAATGGAAGTGTGCGCGAGAGACCATACACTATTTTGGGTACCCTTTCAAACGTTTTCCCTAGGAAGCATTCAACCTTCATTACAAAACTCGACTACTCAATTGTTATCCCCGTAGGACAGACCACAATAAGTGTTACAGGTGGGAGATGCTTGAAGAGCTTTTGCAATAAATCAAATTAGGGTATATAATAATTAAAGTATGATACATTGCTCTTCGTTGCTGTCTCTTTGAAGACTTTTTGTTTTTACCAAACAGCAATCAGGCCCAAAACCCAAAGCCCCAAGTGATCTCCAAACCGTTTCCACCGTTACCAACATTATCTATGGTACCAGCAAATGAACTTTCGGTAGGGGGGAGCAAAGTTTCTAGATATTCAGTACAGTCAAATCGAAGCACTCTGCTGATAACACAGTTGTCGACTCCTTTTCCCATTGCTCGCGTGGCAGAAGTTGGTACGAGCGTAACGGTCACCCTAAAAGCTGAAACAGGGGTTAGGTGAGAAGAAGAAGGCGGAAGAGAACTTTTCGTGGGTAGGTTGGTGGGGTGGGAGTTAAAGATTCGAGTCAGGTCCGCTATCGACCGAAAGCATCGTAGTTGTCGGCCTGTCGATCGGATTGTCCGTCGACGCGTCGGTTTTTCCGAAGAGCACTAGCTGCACGAAGGAGAACAAGTGTTCAGGAGAGTGCAAACAAGAACGACAGGGAAAGCCGTAAGGGAAAAGCGACAAGATTTCGTCAGGTAAAAGGAGGTAGTGCGGCGCCAGAGATATACACAGGAAACGCGACGCTATTGCTCCGACTATTGACTACAGTCGAAGTTTCCCGCATCTAAATCATCAGAAAGCAAAGTCTGTCTTTTTGATCTAAAGAAAGAGACACCGAACAACTCTGTTCTACGTCGTCTTAGATCGAACTGAAAGTACACACTTTTTTCTTCACGGAAGATTTGGGAGTACCTATTCTGCTTCTTCAATGATGCCAACACGCTTCGAAGTCTTACAATTCCGGTGGAGTAAAAATTGAGTTTTGGACTTAGTAGAGTTCTCGTACTTCCCACACAGTCGCCGGTCACCAATCCCTCTATAATATATACATCATGGTGCTTATTGCTTTCTTGAAGCGTACTGTGCTGTGTACAAAATTGATATTGTATTCGTACGTTTTCTCAAGTAGTGCCTCTTTTTCAGATATTTAAAGAAAATTTAACAAGTGAATACGCTATTATCAAAATATAGTTGTTTGGTAAAAGCAAATGAAATAATTGGAATAGGCATTTATAAAAGGCGTTTGCATGTGACTATATAGTTTTGCTGTATATTAGTCGCGTTGCCAATTTTCTTGACAAATCTTTAGTTTACAAATTAAATACGCTTCTAACCTTTGCCACATTTCTGGCTCATACTATCGTGTTAATAAGTCACATCACACAATTCAATTGACTGAGTTGAGTTCCTTTGCGCATACTCCGTAGCTGTGCTTCTGTACGTGATACGAAATGTTTATGTTTCTACTATGCTTAGCAATTTAGGCTTGATGATTAACGAATTTGGTTCAAATTTTTCACGTGTTTATTGCGTATGCATTGTTCTGCGATAAGCAAAAAACGAAATCTATATTTGGACGTATTAGAGGTGCATTTCCTGTATCAGGAGTGTCTCACAAATGTGCGATAAATGTATCGCATCTTTGTAAAGACGAAGCTCTTGACAGAGAATGATTTGCGTATGTCAGGGACTTTCGAGTGCATTATCAGCTTAGGAGCCCTATGCTCTTAGTTTATACGAGCCTTGCAGAGTGTTTTAAGCCCCTCGTAATGGAACCTACAGGATATAATATGCATAGCATTATTCGGGTCGTTGCTCTTGAGGATGTACTAAAACTGCAAACACATTATTCTGCTGTCAAGTTACTCTACCTCATCACGGTATGGTTCAATGGAACATGTAACGATAATGTTGAAAATATTATAACAATGACTCGTAAATATGTGAACGTTTTCTTCGAAAAATCAGACGTTTGAATGATGCACGAATAAAATAGAGATAAAATTAATGTGCGGGTGAAAGTTCATCGGCATCTTCGACAAAATTAGCGGTACTGCGTTCGGCAAACATCAGCACCTCCACTGATCCTCCTAAAAACAAACACTCTAACATATGTGAATAATACGTTCGCTTTGATCTAGTGTGCGTAGCTTTAGTAAAACGGCGATATTTTCCTATAGACTTATGTATAAACACTACCTACAATGAGCAAAAGGATCCCAGTGCAAATTAATATATGCACGGGTTGCTATTATAAGCTTCTTGTTAGAAGGTTCTCAAGACTGGAGGACCATTCATTCCGCTTCCATTCTTGTGCTTTCTCCCAAACACACAACTCCACGTTTCAGGGTGCTGGAGAGGAAACTATAGACAGATCGAAAAACGAGCATAGTTCGTGACCTTAATATGTTCAAAGATCTCTCTTCTCGTTTGTTACCTTCGAGGCATCTGATAGACGCCTTATAGGAAAGAGCGCATATTTTCTTCAGGAGCCATTTACTGCCATTTCTCGTACAACTGTGCGTCGAAAGAAGAGACCAAATGGGTGTAACGAAGAGGAGGCTCTTTGGAACCGCCGAGAATGAATAAAGTGAGTTGAATGAATGGTCTACCCCGTTCCGACTCACCCCATGTCTTTCTCTCTCCACCCAATATTTCAATCACTCTTTAACCTTTTCTATCGCTTTTTCGCATCTTTCGTAATATGTGTGTATGTTTGTCTTTGGCGTCGGCACATGATGGAAGTCGAGATAGCGAGCAAGCGCCAGTTGACGCCGTTAGCGGCCTACTGATGAGCCGATGGCCGCTAAAATGGGCCTCTTTCTTCGAGGATATGTACTAGGCACTCCCATATCTCTCTCCCATTTAACGTACACCCTGACTACTGTTTCTGTTATAAGCTGCTGTTATGATGTTGCTAATGATGATGATGGTTATTATTATAGAAGAAGATGCTGTGGTCGTTGCCGTTGTTGTTGTTGCTGTCATGCTGGCATCTTGTGTAAGCCTATACGATTCGTGTAATGAAGGTTGTGTATTATACATAGGAGTATATGTATTAGCCTTATAAAAAGCAGACAACTAGCACGAAAAAATGCACTTTCAGGATTTGGATAGGAAAAATATTAAGCATGATTAGTATATATATATAGAATATATATATATATATATATTCTACGATAGAATACTTTGGTTATGGAATATTATTGAATGTCTGGAAATATAAAGTATTTATTAAGACAGTTACATATGTAATTAGCTACTCGATGGCTATTGATGGCCCGGTGAGGGCCATCTCTGATGAAAACTGACAACACCGAATCGTATAAGACAGGTGCCGAGAGTAATCGAAGCTACCAGATCAGAACAAATACTGATGAAAATAAAATACAGTCGTTTACATAGATTAGAAGAAATAGGTAAGGTAGACGAAAGCGACGAGCCACAAAAAAAGGATCGTTTCCAATGACAACTTTACCTTGCCAGAATAATGGTGTTATCCTGTGATATATTGTGGGTACTTCCTTCGCAAACAGCGGTAGAGAAGCGATTGTTGCGACAACAGACTTAAGCAGAAGAAACGCTTAGGGCCACGAGAATGTGTTCGATTACTTTATCCTTTATCAGGGTATTTGACGAAAGCGGTGGGCGTAGATTGATACGTTATTGTAGAGTGGTGCACTGAAGAAAAACTAATAGTCGTATATAACAATGAGACTGAGTGTATAAAGATTAGCTGTGACATTGCCGTCATCCGAACCACGGTTATGACTGTGTTATAGCAAAAGAACCTTGTCTCTTTTCTTGCGTTCTTTTCAAGCCAAAATTGAATGCGGAAGACGAGAGAATTTCTAAAAATTATTTAATGCCCTTTAGATGCCATCCTCGCTATGATGCCAAAAAAACTAAGTTTTCTTCTACGCCGGCTCCCTTATAAAAAGTGGCAAACTGTTAGTGATATGATGAAGACTCGTACACATAGTTTGCTGAATAAACCTATATATATATATATATATATATATATATATATATATATA
>MNPL01011425.1:5212-16412 GCA_002081605.1 Tropilaelaps mercedesae
ATTTTTGTAGCACTGGAATTAGATTTTCCAAGACTATATAAAGTCGTTTTTAATTTCTTTTTTGTCGCTGAGTACCATTGTACATGAGTGATGGGCTCAAGTTACGTCAGCCTGTGTGAGACATTTGCAGGCAAACGGAAGCGGGAATGCCAAATGTACACTGATTTCTTCTCAAATTCTGCATCGTACAGTTTTCTGTAAAAACTGTCAAGGCCTTTTATAACAATTGAAAGTGATGAGAAACCTTTGGTAAAAGAGTTTTTTTCTGTTCTTCTAGTATATATATATATATATATATATATATATATAGGTAATTTAAACCGACATTATCTATTGCGTCCAAGGAGTGATCCGCCATTTATTAGTAGTTTCAGTGAACTAATATCCCCTCAATATCAATTACCATTGGCGTAAACAGCACGTCTTATTTTTTACATCGTTTTTTTGCGATACAATCAACTATAACCAGAAATCAGCCTACTTCACAGCGGTGGAGCGAAGTCACTTCACATCGGCTACCACGACCATCGTCGGCCGCTGTCTCCGTAATCATTCTCGATCATTACGACAGCCACAGCAGTCGATAAGCATATCAACTTTTTCTTTCTTCATTTTTTGCACCGGTCTGGTTAATTAGTTGCGTTCTGCCTGCTGCGCGTCGCAGGCAGAAGACAGACGCACAACGGTCGTCGCCCAACCCCACCTCGGTGCGCTATGATGATAGCTCCCACTTAGATAATCCTCACCTGGTCATCGATAGGCTCTTGCTTATCGTTAGCGAACGTGCGGCGTCAGTCAAACGCAAGGTAGCTGCGCCCTGTGGGTTCTCCCACGTTTCCCTTTCTGGCTGATAGCCGTCAACTGGCATGAAAAACGACAAATCTGAATGGACCATGTCGTCCAGCCTGTTCCCCACCACGCGCGCGTGAGCTATCAGTGGCTTTTTCTCGTCTGTGTCCCTAATGGGCACTTTTCGCTTTGCCCTTGCCGTTACGGCTGGGGGCCGCACTGGGGAGAGGAGCGCTTGCAGAAATGAGGCTGTTCGTTGATCTTCGGCAGGGACGAAAAACGTCAGCTACAAGAAGACTGGTCAGTAACCATAAGCAAGTTGCACGTTTTGCTGTTTATTTTCCATCGACAGCACTTAACCAACGAGGCGGCCCGACGTAATCGCAGAAGCGATGCTCAAACTCGTGCTAATGTTGTCACTCAGCTTGGCTGGTAAGTGTGGATGTGTTTGCGCGACGTGATTTTGGAGGTACAACACATGGCAGGGAAATGTAAGGGACGCTAATTTTTTTATTATTTCATTACCCCTTTTAGATAGAGAGACGGCTAACGCCGTATATGCGCCTGACGTGAGATTTATAATAACAAATGAGAAATGCTTTTTGTAGAAGTGCCGTGATATCTGGATTCGCGCAAGTCACTTATTACAATGTGAAGATTTCGACCGACGTAAACACTGTGCAAACCGCGCGCGATGTGAATTTAATGCATATGCGGTAGCTATCGACGATGTTTGCTTCCACAGACATCAAAGTGTGTTATTATACCAAATCAGTGAATTGAGGGATTTCGGTACATGGCGTGACTTAAGCATTTAGATTAGACGAGACGCCCGAAGAGTCTGACTTTCACTTTGTAGATTACCCGAACTTGAGTAAATTCACGCTAACCTGATTCGACGATCACTTCTGATATTCTGCATTCGTTTGTATTGTGTAAAGTTCTGCTCATATCCCGCTGACTGCAGAAGTCACTCTATAGCGAGAGAAGACGGAGGATACGAAATCATTCACTATCCTATCCAACCTTATCCAAACTGTTTTGAATTATTGTAAGTTTCAATGCGATATTTCGATCCATCGATGTGTCGTTCGTTCATTTTATATTGGATGATTTAAAGCGCACAAAAAGGTAACGCGACGACCTGTTTGTCATTCTTTAATTTCGTCTCCAGAGTCGAGACTAGCTTAACCAGTGCTTTATTTAACAAACCTCTCCAAGCTTTCATCTCAAATATAGGTGCTGTTTACACTAGTTGGAAATAGACAACTATTGAAAAAAATTGACCTAACTGCACATTCCATCAACTTCTATGTAGAATAAATAATACGTTAATTTAAGCTTGATTCTCGTTCCATAGTACATGATAAAAAATATCACCTACTGGGCATACCCGCTAGAGTAATAATCACCGCTGCGATATCGAAGCGACTGAAGAATTGGCTTCAGAAGTAGCCGTACGTCTCGGATCTATGACGATACGTCAAGCCTGGGAGTGTCTTGCCGTTCAGATCTGCTCCGCCAATTCCTCGCAGTCTGTGCAGTCTTCTGCTCGGTGGTCTGCAGGCGACAACGTCAATTCCGCTCCCTGCACGAGCAGCGGCGGGCACACGAGTTTTTGTCATGGCACAGTATTGAGTGGCCCGTCGCTGTGGCGATTTCCAAACGTGCGCGTACCGCGCTCGTGTTCGTAGAGCGAAAATAAAGCGCCTATCTGGAAGCAAGGCGGCGCCAAAGAAAGCTGTTCGTTTTGCTCGCCATTCTTCTGTCGTCCTGGCAGAGTAACGCCCCGGCGATTCAAGGTGACCTTGACGAGGTGCGTTGATGTACTGGTGCCGTTAGTCTGAACGTGTGTTCACTACGACGTTGCCCGGATACAGTGTGGTGCTTAGCGACTAACGAGCAGCTCAGTAGGGCTTCTGTTACTGCTCCGGCCCTGTTGAAGAGAGGGGTGCAACCTTTTTATCGAGCTCCCAATGTTCGCTGGTCGAACATTTTTTTCGGAATACACGCTTAATTTGGTCGACGGTGAGCATTCCATTTTCGACTTTGGAGAGCTACTAGATGTGCTTTCTCTTTATTGTTGGTTAGCTAGCCATATCAAGTCACTTAATTGATCGAATTGGCGTAGCGGGCGGTAAAGTTTCCGGAAGCAATGTAGCCTGTGTGCGCGTCGACAAATGAAAACGTTGAGAACTTGTCGCATTCCATCTCAGCGCTTGATGATGGCGCCGAAGACCGAGCTAGAGCATGCACCGGCAGATCGTGACCAACCTATTTTGTGGCACCCAAAGAAAAAGTATTACTAATTGCGCGAAGCTTTCTTTCTAGCGGTAGCTAGCGGGAGATCAAACAAATAAATATATGCATGCAATTCTCCTTGGACTGAGTCATATAGCCAGAAGAGGCACTAGCGTGGACCGCCAAGAGCGTGATGTAAAAGATTTGGCAGGGAAGACTAGCGTAATATGCTTCAATTAGAGGTTAGACGCACAGCTAAACATTTACACGTATGATTTTCAGTTGATTGTTGCAATCTTTTTGAAGAAGCGTCAGAGTAAAATAAACATTTTTGCTTCATGTCCCACGTCGGGCGTTGTCTCGGCCAGGCCGGGATTTCGCCTAAGCTGCTTAATTCAGTTATTTCGTAGGCAATTCTTATGTATCGATAATAGAAGAGACGCATCGCCATATTCAATAGCTACTTGATAGATCGCCGGCACGGGCTATCACGTGTGTAGACTAATTACATGATTTCTTCAGTTACGTGACGGTTCCTGGTGTAACTTTGTATGTTTTTCGGTGCTACAAAATCTATACTCTGTATTCACGCATTACTGAAGGATGATAATCGACGCATGGCTCAAGCTTGTCTGGCGGGACTGCTCTACGTTCTTATGTGGCCAGTGACGCGTGGGGGGTACTCAAGCTTGCGTTCATTGTACAGGTTCGTGTCAGCTTCTCGACAGAACACTGAAATGTCGCGTACCCCAAATGCGTGGTCAGGCGCAACGTTGTCTCCAAATCGCTGGACTTGAAACGAATAGATCAAAATGGCGCTGGTAACACTGTCGTGGGACTGCAGTACAATATGCACGCGCAGTGCTGTATGTCATTATGTCATGCGTACCAAACACAGACATTTTGCACCGAAAATAAACGCTGCGTTTCATAGGCAAAATGTAAAACCTTTTTTTTTTATCTGTGTCATTCTCCTACACTGACACACATTAAAGCCTATCCTACTGAATACGATGACTCCCTAGAAGGACAAAGCCTAAGCGATTCAATAAGCCTAAGGTATAACAAAAAACCAACACGGACAAGTTAACGCCTTGCTTCGCCACATTTTGCTAACAATGAACTACAAATGGAGACTAGCGCGGATGAGCGTTGGGTTGTTGAGCAAAGTGTTTACTATATGGCACAATAACTACCGGAATATCTGTGACGACACCAATGCTACCTTCGTAGTCTTCGATTCGGACGTAAGTAAACACACAAACGTTTCTTAGAAGTCTTTACTAAAACAATAACTGCCGTCTAACCAGTGAATATACTAAACGCGTATTAAAAATCATCCATAAGCAGTTCTTAGTGCGGACAACCCAAAATGTTTCGCGCAGGTTAAATTAGGCAATTCAGTGACCCAATACTGAGATTTTCAATCCGTCAGACGAAAACAGTCATGGGTTCTACTACTGGCAATTACGAAAATCACCGCCAAAATGGCATGTCGCTTTTGGAAGCTATTTGTCTATAGGTGTATTTTATGCTAAGCTCGAGAGTGATGTTGAAGGCTTGGAGCCAGGATGCTTAATATAAGCGTGATACCCATGATTACCTTGCTTCCGTTTTAGGGTCGTACAGCAAACTAGAAAACGACATGTTCAACCATTTTCACAGTGCGTGCCTCTTGAGATCCGCAAGCCTAATCGACAGCTTCATGTTATAGACATTAGGTAGTCAATCAGATCAGAGAAACGTACTTATCTACAAACTGTCAGAGCGGCTGGACAACTTCGACTTTCATTTCAACTGGATGAAAAGATATTTTAATTTTCTGTTTGAATACTTTTATGATCATATAAGCTTCAGTGTTGAGAAGTTCCCCCTTTGTCCGTTTATGTAATTGGTGGACGTTGACGCCATTCAGTAAACTTTTGTCTATTGTTATACATGACAATGCTGAAATGAGCCAAATTGAGAAGTTTTTTGCTAGCAATTGACACGTTTATCTGTTCCTGAGTCTGATCTTTTCCGGAGTTGTTTGTTCTCACTAGGGTGACAGGTGAACAACATTTTCATAGGAGCAGTGACTACAAACTTGCCGTCCTTGACCTATAAAGATAATTCCAGCGATTTAGATCTACTTGGGTGCCCATAGGAAATCTGTTAGACCATTCATTATCCATTGCTTCGTGTCGGAGTGGCGCAGAAAAACGCGAAGGTGCGTTCCATAATAATCACGGTTGGACTGGTTTACAACTTAAGGAACCCTTATGCGTCTCATCCTCATTGTGTTTCCGCCGTTGCCTGTTTCATCACCTTGTGTGGAGTGCTATCCATTCATAGCTTTGGAAAGAGGCCAACAAACTCGGTTGAGTTAGATTCTATCTGGGCCGTCGATGGGAGGAGATCAAGGGTTAACAGATTACTAGAGGTTTTTTGCGGGTTCGAGGTTGAGTTACTGTTTTGTTTTTTCGAGACGAGGTCCGATAGGCCATATGGTTAAGTGGTGGTGGGGGCTCCATAGTCGTCTTCAACGTTTTGAAACTCCCCCTTTTACAATAGGCTAGGGTACTTTTCGAGGTACTTCGATAAACTTTAGGTACACAGGGTTGAGCGTACGAAGCAAATATGCTTTAGCCAGGATTTCAATATGCGGCCTTGTGCACTCAGTCTGCACGTATGTTGAGCCCTGCACAATAAGGCTGTTATCGAATGTAATTCAGCAACCTGGTTGAGCTTAATAAGTTGGGTTGTGTCTTTCTATCATTTTTGTGCGCAGAATCGGTCTGCGTATGTGCCCACGATCTTCGTGAAATTGAATACAGTTTGGCCGGGTAATTGCCTGATGGAAAATCTGGGAGACTAAGCGATCCGTCCACGTACACTGCGTATCTTTAATTTTTTTGGGCAACTTCAGATCGTTATCTTCTTTAGCATGCAAGATTGCTGTATACAAATTGTCATTTTGTTGAAGTTTTTACGTTTTTCCTTCTGTTTTCAACTAAAGTGTTGTCATTCAGAAATTCTTCCTTTGACTTCTAATCCTAGGAACACAAGAATTAAACCGATTTTAACTGTTTTGAAATTATTGCATTATTCGCATCAAATAAATATCATGACCGCTGAATTTTCTCTTCTTAAATCTGTTATGAAATTATTGTTATTACTTATTTAAAGTATATTTCCAGACGACATACTAATGAAGGTCATAACTATTGCATGTAACGGGCAATAAAGAAAAGTTATGAACATATCTAGGGGTTCGTGTTAATATTATCGTGACACCAGTCGTAGAAATAGAGTAATAATTATTTTATTTACAAATAGCGTAATCCTAAGATCAATTTTTGTACTTTTATGATTATTAGCTTTACTAATGGTTTTTGTATCTTTTACCGACTCTGCAGCACTAAATCATTACTATAATAGTCTGCTTGCAATTAAAACAAGCATGGCCATACAGCGAATGCTAATTTACACACGTTTACTTGTACGCGGAAAGATGCGTCAAGCCACAACGCGAAAGGGCCCCTGTTTTCGTGTACTGTGCGGCGCTAGCTTGCATCATGCGATTCTTTCTCTATTCAGTAATTTATCAGCGGACCAACTGTTCAGGCCTTCTGTGAGCAACTTACCAGCGGTATTTACGTAGCCAAGGTTGGGTGCAATTTCATTATTTCATTGTAAGAAAACAAAAAGGAGACTTCTTCATTCCATACGCGGCCACAACCATGAGCGGAGAAAGGACGCAGCGGCGTAACGGCGTAGTCTCAAATAAATGGAATGTGATATTACTACAGTTCTGATAGCTATCCTTGCTATAAACAGGCAGACTGCGATAGACTGCGACGCATTGTGGCCATCATTGCCCTAGGGTGGATTATCGCAGCTGCCAACTTTACTGGGCAGTGTGGCGGGCTGGCCTACAATAATCTAAACCAACTTGTGCCGTTTCAAGTTCGCTTTTGAACTTTTTTATAAGAGCTTTTACGCTATTATAGTTAAATTTTTGGTTTCTGTCCATCAACTAAATATCTGAAAAATAATTTGTGCGTGAGAGGATGATATTCGACCATTTCTTTTGCTACGATTTGCAGTTGTTTTAGCCAGAGCACTGTAAAAGGGGTGCTGTACAAACGCGGTTCCACATTGCTTTGATCTACAAAGCATGGACCAGCAAAGATTTGTTTGATGCGACGGTTCCATTCAAGATCTTTTGGAGTGAGAGGAAACTATATCCGAAAACTTTATTGAAAATGCAGAAATCATTATAAGCCTCCTTATACGTGAGGTTCTTTTATTTGATTTTTATGAACAAAGCCACTAAATGTCTAAAAATCGGCTGTACCTTCTCGCGCTATCTCTGTTTTCGCTTGTTCTCCAAGCCCAAGATTATTTAACGGAATTTTTGAGCTTTAGCAACAAACTCGATGAGGTTCTAGCTCGCCTATTCTAAATTTGAAAACGTTATTTCTTAATAGGAATGACGTGACACGTGAACGGCGAATGTCTTGTCCGATTCCGTCAATGTTTGCCGCACCTATGACATCTCTGAAATAATGGCATCCGTACCTAACAGTCACCAGTTTCTGTAAATTTGTTCGTATTTATCAATTTAAGTATTCGTACTACGTAATTACGAACATATTGAAATTTCAGGATTAACCGGAGGATTCCCGCAGGGAGGGCCGGCCGAATCATGTGACTCCTTGCTACCGCGTCATATTCACACGGAGCCAAAAGGGCCGCAGGAGTCGCCCTACACTTTCATCGCGTCTGCGTCCACTTACGACCAGCAGAAGACGCTCCATGGCATTCAAGGTTCGCCTGAGAGATGCTTCTCTGAATCAATTTCGACTAATCAACCTCAGTCCATTTGAATGAAAGTGTTTGATTTTGACGCTTGAGGCATTCTTCTTGTAGTTGTCACCAAGTTGCTTGCCATGTTGAGCCAATATTTTTGCTTTAACGGGTTATTTTAATGAAACAAACGTAATCACGACTCAATCGAATTTGGCTGGCACAGACGATGCTAACAGCTTAGCAATAGCGATGTTTTTCGTGCTTCTGAGAGACTTTTGTCAATGAAGATTGTATTCGTCCTTGTCTAAGCTGTGTGACACATTTTTAGTGGCGTTGTCGCTGATTATACGTTGCTGACGAATGGATAGATAGATAGACAACAGATATACTTGCTATCTTCTGGTTTCCGCATAGAAAGCGAATCTGATGAAATATACTACAAAAACGTTAAGGCTGCTTTGGCGTGTCTATTGCAGCGGTACAATTATACGAAACAAGAAACCCACTCGGCAGCTTTGGAGCCTCCGTGCATCAAGTATGACTGTTGTAAAATTAAAATGGACTTCTAAAATATATTCTTGACATCATCAAGACACCACAAAAATAATGCTTAGCAGGAAAATTAGATTACAAGTACAGAAATAGTAAACGTAAACGTACATATAATAATACATATTACGATTATACTATTTATTGCTATTGTCAGAGTTATGGCAATGTTGGAACCCATTTCTAAATAGGTCTACAGTCTATATACTTCTATAGTCCATAGTCTATAGACGTTACAGCAATTACCTATCCAAGAGTTATAATAGTTATTCACAATAATGATAAGTGTCATAATGCAATAATTATAAACCTGTTTAAAAAAGCTTAATAATTGGTCACACAGCATCTCTGTGTGCTTTGTGTTTGCTTATTACGTGGATTAGGCACAGGTGAAGAACCATGGATAATAGTATTGTCTTTAGGAGAGCACAAATTCAAAAATCAGCTAAAAGCTTCCTTTCGTACAATATAAAGCGTACAATACAATTAGATCTCTTTCAGGCACCGAAGTGCCTGAAAGAGATCTAATGCGATGGAATGCCTGTGACATTCTGGGCTCGGTGTAAGCTGTAAATAAAAGTTCTTACTTTCTGTTGCAGTTGAGATCTCCGGATCAACCTTCAAAGGATTCATGGTAGCGGCTATTGATCCTGCCACCCATAAGCGCATCGGTCGCTTCGAAAAGGTTTGCAAGTACATATAGACGTCCCGTGTAACTAATTCAAATACGAGGGCCTTTTTCCCTTTTCAGGCGGTAACAATGTAATAATTGTGTGTTTTTCAGTAGGCCACCGAAGTAAGCTTTTCACCAGACTTCCATGGGTGTCTATATGCTGTCATTCTAAGCTGAAAGGTTTATGAAGAAATTTTGCTCGTGTTGGCTTACGCAAGTTCCATGTAATTCTACCTTAAGAAAAGGAACGTTAGAAAAGGAATTGCTTGTAGATCAACACCAGGTGGTTTAGACACTTGTGAATGCGTGGGTGTTACAGAAATGCTGAATGATTACAGATAAAACTGTCCCACCGACGCCCACCTCCCATGCTAGTGACGTTTTAACATTAAGACGAGATACAGCAAAGAACCAGCAACAGTGAACGTACAAACATGATTAAATTCAAACGTTTTGCCTGCAGTTGCAGTTATTGTCAAATTTACCAAAAATATTTATCGTATTATTAGTCGCGACTGTGGTACGCTTCCATGACACCATTTTCTACGGGTTGATACCTGTTTACGCAGGTTAAGTGCTTTGACATTAACTCGTACCTGATACGACGTGGCTACCGTTCCAGGTGAAAGGAACTCATCCGGTCGCGTGTTCCGCCGTGACGCACTCGGACGGTCAACTCAAACAGCGTGTTTCGCTCATCTGGGTGCCACCTCATGACATCCCCCATGGCAATGTGATCTTCATGGCCACCGTTGTAAAACGATATTCGGTTTATTACAGCAACCTCATTGCAGCGGTCCCTACCGCCTACAAAAAGGCGAAAGCCTAAGCCCACCTGCCGAGAGTCAAATACAAGCTCAAAACACCGTAACAATGATGGACAATAAAACAAATTTCGTATCGAGTACTGTGTTACCACTCAACGATCCAAAAATCATTCTAGACTCTCAAAACCATGATGGCGTGCGACAGCCCAATAAATGCGGTCGTCCACTTTGTGTCGTATATGCATGTTACATACTATACAGACGTTGCGGAAGAGACACCGACCTTCGGATCGGCGAGGACGTTACGGTAAATAGTCGAACCGCCGTCGTTTAGGTATGTTCGGACATGTATCTAGATAATGTAGACATTAGGTTTTCAAACAGGGCTTCGAAAGTCAGCGACCAGCACACAAGCTAAGCTTATGCGATCGTCCAAACGACCAAATAGAATCAACGTTAATGGAACTCTCTGCCGTCATCACTCGCATTTCCCACGCTCACAACTGCACGGGGACTATGTGTACTCATAGAGATGATTATTGGCACTCAGCTACTGATTCTGGCTGATGAGATATGATATTCAACATTAAAAATGCTCGATGCGTCATACGATTGATCATGTAGATGGCATCGCGTATTCGTTTTTGATAGCTCAAGGTGGTCTCTTAGCATTCCGCAAGCCCCGAGTGAGGCAGTGCTTGCCTGTCAACTTCTTTGAAGTTAAAATGACAGGTAAGCGTTCGCACTAGGCAATTTAGCGGGTAAAAGCTAAGTATGGACGACTAGGTAACGTTTGTCTTAATAGATAGAAACGTTTAGGTATATTCTAGGTAAAACATTGGTAGTTTCTCAATGAAATGTTTTCTTTATTTCAATTAAAAAATAAAGCGGTTGGTCGATTGGGGTTTGTCGTCCATTTGGTACGACGAAGGTGATAACTCATGCCAAAAACGTTACATATTATGGAATACGTTCCGTACGAAAGCTTAGTCGCAACACACAACAGCGAGGTACGTTCATGAATATAACAATAAAGAGGAAACTTCATCCATTATTTCGTGTTACTCTTTGTGTGTATACATGTCATGGAATAGTGTACGTAGTATATTAAAGTTGAGTCTTCCTAGCGGTAATAAAAGGAACAACGAAGAGTCGGTACCAAGGGGTCGTTAATGACGATTTGTAAATAGGTTGAACTTTACGAGAGAGGAAAACGTACACGAACTCTACGTAGTATGCGGTTTAACAATGATAATGGTAGCATCAAGGAATTAAAAATGAAACATACAGCCGTTTTTGTTGAATATAAAATTTATTATTGTCAAATTTATCATTTGTACATGTAAATTTGATATATATATATATATATATATATATATATATATAT
>MNPL01011427.1:0-18795 GCA_002081605.1 Tropilaelaps mercedesae
ATATGTATATATATGTGTATATATATATGCTTTTTGTCATGTTACTATCTGGATCTGTGGGGAGCAGCTGTTCAGGGGTTGCGAACTCCACGGCGTAGACGCTTCACGTAAGGGCGTTCAGGTTTGTGCTTGTTGCCTGCTTACGTAAGACGTTCCAAGGAAGTGAATTACGCGTTTGCCAGGTTTGGGTTAGCTATCTGAAAATGCCTTGAAATACTAGAATGTGTTCCCTTAGGACATCCGATTTCGGATACGGGAAAGCGTATAGAAAACTTTCTTAACAGAGTCAGAAGCATATCGTTTTGAGTGCTTGCCGCACAAACGAAGAGTAATGCCAAGGTAGAATCCGTTCATAGTGTAGATCCTGCTTGCAGATATCTTCTTGTACTGTAGACGGACCGGGTTCAAACTGTACCCGAAAATGAAAAGTGTTTCCAGCTGTAGGTTGTAACGTTTATGAAGCTACATCTCCAGCTAAATATTAGCCCTTTCAAGTATGCCAGTTGCAGCAGTACAAACACACGGTGGTAAAGAGAATCTGCTCTAAGATACAATAGGTCTTTTCGGCTCACGTAAGCTAAAGAACATATATATATATATATATATATATATATGTGTGTGTGTGTGTCAGTCTGTCGAATGCGTTCATATCGCTGTTTACAACGGTGAATGTAAGAACATCCTGACCCAGCTCCCGCAGTGTTTCCCTCTAGTTAGTTTTTTGCTTCCACCAACCTATGGAGATTTCGTACTAGTGCATTGGTACTCCAAAACAAAATACTTCTAGTTCTCCTACGTCTAGTTCTTCACGTTCACAGCTGGACCCCAGCAATTACGATGCATGACGAAGAGCTCGTGCTCCTGCTGTGAGGGAATCATCAGAGAGGCAAAAGGCTGATCCCATGAGAGGGTCAATAATAAATCATCTGTCGATAGCAAACAACTAAGACAACTTCAACATCACCTGATTTCACATCCGGAGCTAAACAAGTCCGCGCTAGTGTGTGAATCGCTCATCATAGTATACGCACCATTTTCTATGCGTTGCTTAGCTCGAGTCAAAATGCCTATTGCCAGTTGCATGACCGAGATCATTAGCTTGATTTGGCGTGATGGGCCTGAAGTTCGACTTCCCTGTCGGCTTTCGTTACGGCCTGTGACAAGCCGTGGAGTTCACTTTCGGAGGCCACGTTGAAGTTGACCAGGTCTGGCCTCGCGGAAGCGTTCATGGTCAGTACGCACTTTGCCGCCAGCTCCGGCTGCTCTGGCTCATAGTAAACGTAGAAACAACACCTAAAGCCTGCTTTGGTTCTCAACAGGAACAACACTCACTTGGCTGTGAAATGGCAGCGAAAAAACTGTGACCCAGCTTTTTGGCGGCTCTTCGAAAGAGCGTGATAAAGAGAAGTGAACAAGACCGATTATATATATATATATATATATATATATATATAGTTGTGCAATTGTAATCTGAATTCAAACTATCGGGTTTTACTAAATTTAGGTCTCTCAAACAATATTTGTCTTGATTTGGAATTTCTAGTCAGCTGGCATCAAATTCTATATTCGTGAGAAGAATCAGCGGAACATTCTACTCGCTTGTGTTTTTACAGGTCTTATTGCAACGAAATGGTTTGCGGAGTTCGTGTTTCACATCAGAAAAATATACGATCTGCTAGGATAGCCGCCCTGCCTTTCATCGCGTACATTTTTCCTCTGGCCTTCGAGGTTTTTGTTTTCAACGGCAAAACCGGGCGGAGTCACATACATGAATACCAAATAACACGGCACCGCATGAACCGCCCAGAGGGGCTACGACTGCCCACTGTGAGCTTGTGAACATTTACAGGGCGTTGTTAAATAGGGTTGGAGTGGGCTCCTCGGTCAACCCGGACAAGCGGTCGGTCGGCCGGCGCGGGTGTTCCAGAGGGGAACATTCGCCAGCGAAATGCCAACCGCAAAAGATTAGTACAAGCACGTTATATCGTACCAGCCTGAAGGAGGAGTAGGGGGGCACAGACACGGCTCAATCGTCTTGCTTTGGACAGAGGGAGAGTCTGGTCTGGCACCGTTGTCGAAAAAAAGCTACCACCAGTTTCGTCGATAGATTGGTCGCCAGCGACAATAACAGACGAAACCTTCGCTCGGAGACGACTTTTAGTCTTAAGGTTGCTGGGTTGGTGGGTAGGTTTGGGTAGGGAGATTCATGAAGACCGATAAAAGATAGATAGCCCGGGTTTAGGCGTCCTCCGCGGAGCGCGGGGAGTAACTAGCAAAAATGAATACAGTTGGATGCCATATTGGAGGACGTCGTTTAATAAAGCTGTGGGTAACTTTAATTGGGATTATGATGTATGAGATGTGATGAGAGTACAGTCGCGAGTTTGGATGATTTTCTGGCGAGTGTGTATGGTATACGCGTGCTGTCATTAGGCTCGTACTGTGTCATGGGGGCAGCTCTTCCGGTATTTTGTTAAGTTTAACATTGACTGTGTACTGGCGGTTGAACCAAACACAATCGAGCATGTAATTGATAAACGTATCAGAACTAGGAATGTAGATGCTGCTCCGTTCGTGTGGCAGATGCGAGAATGCCAAGAAAAAGCTCAAATCATAAATGCACGGATTTTCGTGCACGATTATGCGGAAATCGTGACTTAATTTCAAAACGTACATATCTAATTACCTGCTAGAGTATATTTGACACGTTTTAGCAAATGCAAGGTACGGGAATTTACAGGCTAGCAATGACATGCCGAAGTTTAAACACACCGCTGGTCCTGAATGCTGGCACACGAATTGTAAACGATTGTGTGACGGCCAGTCAATACACGACCTTAGTCAGCATTGCATTCATACGTCAAAAAAGCCTTGTTGGGTAACATAAACCAGCTATATTAAATATATTAAGAACCTAATTACGTTGTTGCATCGGAACTTTGTCACTCGGATCCTGAGGCCAGCGTTTGCAAAATGAGTTCGTTATGAACAATCGTGATAAAACCTGTCAACATGTGGAGGAGTTTTCATCTTCATTACATGCAATGGATCTTATACCAGCAGCTATTTGATGAAGTTGCTAGACTCAGCGGCAAACATGTTTTTCTTTGGCGGTACTGTTGCTCGTACTGAACAAGCCTTAGCAGTATTTTTAGCTTGTTTTTACATGTTTTGACTTCCGTACTCATATATTTGGAGAATTTAAGCTGCTGAAAACGGCATTCATTCATTTCTTGATTCGGCTGCAGTTTCTGAAGGTATCTACTTTAGGGAAATCCTCAGGACTGTAGTAGAGTGTTGCCAATTTTCACGCAAAAAAAAGCTAACAACATGTACATTCGACAACACGGTAGTTTTTCCAGTGCATGTCGATTTCTATCAATTCTTGCCGCTACTAAAACCATTAAAACAGTTTTCATGAATGGAAAGTTGCTGTCAAAATCACCAATTTAATTTTTCATTCAACATATTCCTTAGGGATGATCCAGTCAAATATATTTGTCCATTTCTAAATCTAATTCTTTGATTTCTCCTCGTTGTATCAGCATGAAATTGACTTATTTGAACGCTAACCGTAAGATCCCTGTCTGTAGCTGCTCATGTTGGCCGCATTGCCTCCTCCATATACGTGAACTCACTCATCTCTGTTTGACAATGGTTGAAATGCCACGTTCTTCCGCCATTAATTTAAAAACGTATCCGCCAAAAACTTTAATAACAAGCGGCCGTTGGTCGACAATGTAAACGCCTCGCACAAAGAAGAGGAAAAAAGTGTGCTGAATAAATGTCTACAAACTTCTAATAGCGGCCTCTCGCGAGCTCCGTTTCCCGCAGTGATTCAGTCGCCACGCGAGTTAAGCACGTTCGACACAACGCGGACCATTCCTGCGTTGTCTTCGTCACGACGGTAACTCCTTGTAATGAAGTCCACCTTTATGGCCTTTCCGCAGTCTTAGTGCTCTGAGCAATGTGTACGCAGTAACATCGCTGAGGCGACAGCCAGAAAATGAATCAGCGAGCACTTTCAATGGTTGACGTACGTGGGACGCGAGTTATCTGGGCGCGACAGCCGACGTCCGGGTGAACGGCGGGCCAAGTTCGAAATTTTAAAGTTCGCCTGCTACGGCTGGTGATGGCGGTCAGACGTCATAGTCGGAATGAACAACACCGGCGGACCAGTGAAAGTTGAGATGGTCTAGTCAGCTCTACGAACTAATGGGAAAAAAGTTTGACTTTTGTAAATATTAGATTGCGGTTAGATGCGACGAAGAGCGGAGCGGATATAGCGGGAAGAATCTCCGTGGATCTGGACCTAAGACAACCAAGCGGGTTCATGGATGTGGCATCCAGTCGGACAGGACAGTCGGCCATTTGAGGGGCAGTCATAAAACGACTTCTCCATGTGCCGTTCAAAACCTGGCGAAGTGGGAAGATGGCCAGCAGGTACCGTCGCCATGAGGCTACAGAGCAGGTGAAGTCCAGCTGGAGCGAGCTCCAACCTGGGCTCGCACTGCTGAGCGAAAATTTATGGACACTGTCTGACGTTCGCCCGGCACACAGGTGCGTACCGCGCACGTACGAATGTAATCGCATTTTGATTTTATTGTCGAATTGCCGGACAGCTGCGTTCGGAAGCGTCGAGCTCGGCGGTCCATTCGACGGCGAGCCAGCAGAATGAGAAACGAGATACAACGAGTAAGCGAACGAGGTAGAGGAAAAAACGGTGAATAATATGACCAAAATTTACCGCCCGCGACTAAGGTGGGTATGACACATTATATATGGGAGAACGAAATTATTTCAATATTGACTAAAAAAACCTAGGGAGAAATTGGACGAAAGGACGCAGCGAAGGAGGATGTAGGAGCGACGTTCGATGAAGGCGGTGGGCTAAGATGACAGTCTAAGCGAACCGCTAGAGTTCTTCTAAAGGAAAGCGAATTGCTCTCAGGTCAGAGAAGGATGCTGACGAAGTCAGCAATCTGTATGACTACTCAACATCAAAACAAATTAATGACTGTGTTTTCTGCGTAAGGTCTCGTAAAGACAGGGGGTAGAAATTCCGCAGGGCAAAGTGTAGATCTTGTATATAAAAAAGTAGAGGAATCGAATCGGGGATGAGGCTACACTTCGGTTTCAATTATTTACTTAAAGGATTGTTATGGCATTTGCTATACAAAACGAGGGGCAGTCGTTCAAACTGGAGTTAGAATCTAACGAGCGAGAAAGCCTTCGGAAAGTGACGAATAACCAAGTCGAAAGCACGAAACAAGTTCACTCTATTCGCATCGCCCGCAACGATCTCATCGTTAAACATCAGTGTACCAATATCGTTTTTCCCACGAGTTTTATTAGCATAACGGAAGAATTCTTTGGGGTTGCGAAAAGAGGGCACCAAATAATCTATCACTTAAAGATTCAACGTAGCTTTTCTTAGCTTTGAGGGCGAATTGGGACTTCGCTGCTGATCAATCTTCTGCTTGACACTGTCTATATTGTTTTTAAGCTCAAGGCTCTTTTTGTATTTTTTACCTTTTGGCACAAAGTTCTGTACCAGGAATTACTAAAACTGACAAAGCAGCTGTCCATAGTGTGAATGTCGCCACAGTTCACATAGATATTCGTCCATGGACCAAATCGCAAGTCAGCCTTTATTGCCTGATAGTCGATCTTGAAGGAGTCGAAACCCCGGCGTCAGGTTCCACGATTTCGGTTTCAAATAGAACGTCAAATAAAATAGCCTGATAAACTAAAAAGGCGCAGATGTTACTTTGCCTTCAGAAACTCGTTGTTGCCGGATCCACCTTTGACAAAGGGCGTTACTCAAACAGAGTTACCCAAATAGAGACTTGAAAGACTGACCATCCGAGATAAAAAGATTAACTCAAGAAATACTTAGAAAGACGAAGTCACCAGCGAATTTAGCGGGATATTTTCTGTAAAGATTCCAATCGGTTTACTGCTCTGTAGGGCCTTGCTTTGCCCTACCCTCCCATCGACACTAGTAGACGCAGCAGGAAACAAATCGTATAGGTTTCTGGTCAGTGAACTGCCAACTGCAGTGGCCCTAACGGTATTCTCATGGTTTATTATTCAACATTTTATTGGCTTTTTGACTAGAACGAGGACTTCCCTTCTAGACCCCCACCGTCTATACGGAATACATTACGCCGATCAATCATCAATAACGCCTTTTTTCTCACACTATCGGATAAGGATGTCTCCAAGATCCATACGACGTCGATGTAGCTCAGCAGGTTATATGCATCTAGGGAATCACAACTGGTTTTGGCCAAGAGATGTGCCTTGAAATAAAAGCACCTCAGATGAGCCCTTTGTTCAGAATTTGTGATGGAGTCATGATCCGTGTGTCCTTCTCTTAATTCCTCTGAATTTTGCAAATTCAATACCGACGATTTCAAAGTGAATTATAACTTGCTGCAACTATAACGAATTCGTGCAGTTGTGCGGATTATGTACGCGTTTCGTAGATCGAACTAGGGTAGGTTCGGTAGCTTTCAGTGTCATTTCTCTAATTTGAATACGGGACATATATTTTATTGTTAGCGTTCAATTATCCCTTGGATTGAATATTCAATGAAACATATTATTATTATTATTATTATTATTATTATTATTATTATTATTATTATTATTATTATTATTATTGTGACCGTATTGCTTTATTTCAGCGTCACCTCGCTTGGTGGACGAAGACAAATTTTCGCCATGGTTATAAAATTCGTCGACAATAAATCCGTTTGCTTTTCGGCTTTCGAATCACTCGTACCCTGTCTATGGATAAAACGAGTACATCTCATCGATGTATAAAAACTTACCATGGTTATAATATATTTAGCAAAGCCATATCCGAATCTTCTTAGCAGAGGTGGATCGTGCGAACGCATCGGACGTCTTAATGCTTTCCAAAAAAAAAGCACTCATGAATACACGCTATTACTCGCCTGATCCACCCCGTCCCGCCATATTTCAACGTCTACAAAGAATATCAGCCAAACGAACAAGTTCATCGTTGAATTGCTACCAAGGACTCAACTCAATGCAGTCAACAGAATGACGGCAGCTCCTCACAGCGTCAGATGTCTCTAACAAAATCGACAAATGCGAACTCCAAACGAGGGAGGCCGTTTGCGACTGCCGTTCCCGTACGGCTCCCGCGTTTCAGTCCCATACATCGGCCGCGGTGAACATTCCCTCGACCTAGGTCGGCACCAAAAAGCAGGCCGGATGTCTCCGTTCACGGTCGTACGGGCCGATACTCTGCGTCCGCTTCTGTCTATCGGTGGCGTCCCCGGCGCGCAGTTAAGTTGGATCTGCCGATGCCATCGGTGCGGGGGTGTAATGGCGTAAGCGAAGGACGCCTGTCCTCTCGACGAATGGCTACGAAGCTAAAAACCGCTCAAGCAACTGGAACAGGTCCTGGGGGTGGGCGCCGTCGCACTTTCGGAGGGATGACATCGCCACTGGTGCGGCGGCTGGCTGAACTTGTCCATTGGACAATCTCGTTCCTTCTGAGCGTGCAGGGCCTGGATGGCAGCTTTCGCGGGTGGTGAGCGTTAGTACGAAGGGTGCGGGGGTACCAATAAAGGCCAATGCTGGCCTTTCTACCCGCAACCACTCGTGGACCCCGCTCGCCGCCACGCGACGGTGGAGTTTTTGTGTCGACGCTACTCAGCGTACCACGTTTCGCTCATTGTCACGTCGCTCCAATAAGGTGTTTTCCAGCGAAAAGCGTCCACCGAGAAGCGGTCGTTCTCGCTGGAGAATTATGAGAGAAAGTGAGAGAGAGATAGAACAGGAGTGGCGTGTTGGAGAGATTGAGCGATAAAAATCGACGGCGAGCTCTAATTGAATTTTACTGCGAAGCTGGACCACAGTCGCGCACAGGTGGGCGTTCTGACGGCGGACCGGGTTCAGACGAACGGCTGAACCCGGTCGTCCGCAGTCCGAACCAAACTGAGCTAACGACATTTATAGCTATGGATGGCGACAAAGTGCAACCTCGTGCTAGTTGGTTAGTCTGGTCGACTTAGCTGAGTACCGATGCTTTAACAATGCTCCAAACTCCTAAAAAGTCGTCGAGTAGACGTCCGCGCGGGGCAGAGGTCAATAAAACGATTTATTCGTTCGTACCAAAAAAGTGATTAATGTAGGTACAAACTTACGAAATTTTTCTCCAGTCATTTTGTAGTAGCATCGGAACTTTGGCGCAGTTTGCCGCATTATGTCGTACTTGGTTGTCATGGTTTATTGTAACGGTAAGAAGCGAAGATCTTAGCTGAACGGCAAGTAATCAACACATCTGCAGATCTCCAGGAGTTGTAAAGGGGTTTGCGAACGCGCAGATCTGAGTTCATTGCACTTTGTTCGAATAACGGGTGGCATGCTTAGCATTACGGCGAGACGATCTCATATCTCGCTATTTTTTCCACCAGCTTTGCTATGTTGACTTTTCGCCACTGTATAAGATGTGAAGTTTCCGCAAAGTTTGAGTGGCATCTACGGGGACCCGTCACCTTTTCGCATTTTTTGTGGATCCCGTGTGTTTGCCACCGTCACAAGCGAATTACACTGTCGCTCTCTATCTCTGTGTTTCTTGCTTTCTATTTCGCTCTATCATGTCAATCGATTCACTTTCTGAATTCATCGCTACCCAGGCCACGGCTGGCGGCCTCCTGGGGGATATATTCATCGATGATGAAGAAGGAGGCCACGACCCGACGCGTTGGCTGGCTTGCCAGCGACCTTTACGCCGTCAAAAACATAATATCTTTTCTTCCACTGCGCGGAGCACGATAAACGATAGAACTTTGATATAAATCTACTGCCAGGTAGCGCTGGTAAGCGGAGGGGCACACGCATGACAACCCGCACGAGGCCTACGTTGTAACCCCCGAAAAATCAGTGTCGCTGAGGCATCTCGGCGGGACAGTCGGCGGTGGACGTCTGCCGGCAGCGGATGCCCCTTCCCTTGGGACGTCGCTTTCTGTGTGGGCGTAGGGGAAGGGGTGCTTTAATAGGATTTTCTACCAACACTATCCAGCCAATATCGTCAGTACCAGAGTGAAGGCCAGAGCAGAGAGCTCGACCACGTCTATGGCTCCTCCTCTACCTCTGGCCGGTTGAATTTACCACCATCGCCAGCTGCCCTTCGTAGAGAAGCCACAAAATGGCATCATTATTCATCGGATAGATGGCGATGAATTTTTTAACAACACATCACATTCGTCCAAACCAGCCGTACGTTGACACTCGTGCATATTGACACACCCCAAGAAGTTCTGGCCGAATGGAATATTTTAACCCCAAAGATCCGCCTTTTCTAGGCGCAGCCTGCAGTCGTGGCGGCCCCAAAATTAGAACTTCCGAATTTCAGCGAGCCGAAGAGGTCAACGACGATTTTGAGCTCTTCTCGGCTGCTACTCATGGATGTAGCGTGAACGGCAGAGGCGACCAGGGTTATGGGAACGACGGCCGAAAGTCGGCGTTTACTTAACGTCGCGTGGCTAACAGACGAAGTGGCTGATTACTTGATACGCCATGCGCATCCAGCCTGAAACGGAAATGCCGGAAGAGTACAGCGTTTCTTAAAGTGGCTGCGCACCTCAGCTTTGTGGGGTGATGGTGGCCTGAAGGCATTGCACGGTGGTGTACGTTCCAAGGATTGGACTTGTAACTGGGATTGTTTATGTTTCCGTTGAAATTTGGACGTGTTTTGGATTCGCCTGGCATGTGGTTAGCGTCAGTCGTAACTATTTTTGGCATTTGTAGTTCAATTTTCAGAATGACCTTGAAGGGAGCGGTATTAGATACCCACATATTTGTTGGATTATTATGTACAAAATAAACGAAAAACGTTATTGGAGGATATTTAAATTTTTCTTAGTGCTCCCTGACTTGTATAATGACTAGCCTAAAAATCTTCTTATGACACCAATGAATCTCTGTTGAAATGTTAATTGAATAAACGAATCGATTACATCTGGCCTGTCAAATTACGACCATGGCGATTTCATGAATGCCCAGCTGCATGCAATGCTTTTGGATGAAAATGCCGAAACCGGGCGGGCGACGACGGCTGCGCGCCTTACCCTGGCCCGGCATAGACTGCAAGTCTCGTATGCGCGTCAACTACTCTCAAAACCATCCAAAAAAGAAATCAGATCTACTCAATGCATGGCAATAGAAAGACGCTAACCAGCAGAGTCATCATGGGCCGATTCAACGCGCCTCGTTTATTTTCGAGCATAGCCGTTGACACCGTTGAGAAGTCGTTGTAGTTCGTAAGCCAACGGGACCGGACATTTCTGAAGACCGGATAACAACATAGCCCAGGAGAAACGCCTCTATATGCTTCGGATATTATACCCATCGGACCGTTGTCGTGAAGCCAGTGTGATCATGAGCATTTCTTCGCTACGGAAAAAAATCACTCTACCCGAAACGGTGTGTAATCTTTGACTGACTTACCGATAACTGGCTTAGATTGAGACGTCTTGAAACGCCTGTAGCACAAAACGTTAACTCGATAGCCAAGTATAATGAAAGCATGACGAGTGATGTGTGCGTCCTTGAAATCGTAAAGAAAGGAGTTTTACTAAGCGGAGGAACGGCCTGAACACATTTTCTGCACGTTGATGCAGTTCTATCATGATGTTTACGAGAACTTGGGCAGTGTAACACCTGCAGTTCCGTCAATAAACCAAAATTGAATTGTGCCGATGTTCATGTTGTACGCGGCATTCGTACTGATATGAACGAACCGTAATCGATGTGGCCGTCCGGACGCTGCGGCCCACAAATGGCCAGTACAGCCTTTTTCTATCGAAAAGATTTGAGCACGGCCAGGCTAATTGTAGAGTATGACATTAGGCGTACGTGATTTGCATAATATGTCTCGTACAGTAAAGCGCCTATGTCGAGATAACATCGATAAATCTATATAATGATTGGAACAAAGATATTTACAGTCGCGTCCACGCTTCCTCAGTGCTATCGTTACCGAGGGATATATATTACACATAAACACACACAAAGAGGGGTCATTATCGTTATTTTTGGATGTTTTGAAAACGGTAAGAGATAGAGGAGAGAAAAAGTTGCAAAGGACGTAATGTTTTGTGGAATCTTATTGGCACATGTAGCGGCGTCAAAAGGCTTTGTCGTCACTGCTCTGAGCCGATGTAACATCGATTAATCTCCATCCGACAGGCCTAACCACACCAGCCTGACCACAGCAGCGACAAGCTTCCTATTCCGCCCTGTATAGTAAAATTTCTTTGCAAATTCGGTTAGATTGGATCTGTGTTACAAACAAAACGGCACGAATCATAAACGTTCATTCAGTAGCGCAAAGTTCACGATATTACAACGTACGTAGGCAGGTACTCAAGCTCGATTCTAGACTACCTAAAGGGGAGTTCTACAACATGTGTATATCGCTTTTATATTAAGTCATGATATGTTACTATATTTTTTCTCTAAAACCAAATTGTTATTGGGTTATATGAGGGTTTTTAACCTTCTTTTGTACTTGTCATCATTAATAAAAATTTTCCACGTTTATTAGTCAACAGGGTGTCGGCTGTTGTTCTATTCAATACAATCTTTCATGTTCAATCAAAAGGTTAAAGCAATGTCTAACGAGAGGTTGACGATTTCCTAGTTAAGTGCACTTGTCGTTCAGTAGCTCATCAGTTGCAGTACCTCATCGTTCCTATGAGGAAGTGCTGACGTACGAGGACGTGTGCCATTACCTCTGTTTATGAAAATCAATATTTTGTTGTCAAAACTACGTATCGGGCGGCATTCGTTTTCAAAATCTCTGTTAGGAACACTGACCAACGTGATTCTGCCCTGATCTTCTACTGCTGTCCATTCTGTAAAATTCAAACAGAGTATCAAATGAAATCAAAACGGAAGTAGAAGAGCTAATAAGCACTAAAATTTCGTTATTAGAAGTAGATGAAAAAAACAGATAAAAGAGCTTTTTCAAATCGCTAATTAAATCAGTTAGGTGAAGTTAGGAAGGAATTGGGAAAAAATTGGGTTTAAGAAAAATCTTTTTAAGAAAAAACAGAGTTAGCCTAAAATCCGGAGCCCTGTCGATCACGATAGATTTCAGATTTCCTTCCTTCATGAAAAACCAGAGTTTGCATCAGTATCTGAAAATCTAAATAGGGCTACAATTGCAGATGGCCATCATTTAGGTCGGACAAAATGTTAGAAGATTACGTTTCTACGCTTTTGCTCTGTATATTACCGTTTCTGCATAATCTAAGAGCGAAAATTTTAGCCACCCTGTATAGATAAATATATTTGAAAATTCATCGTAGACAGTCGAAGGCTGCTGCAGTCGTGATCGAAGTTAGCGCCCATTGGCTTTTACCACGTACTATACGAAACTCCACGAGCTCTCTTGCCACAAGTTAGCTTGGACGTCAGGGATAGCACTGACAGCGTAAGTGCATATGTAAGTGGCTTGTCAGATGGAGATTAATCGATGCCACGTCTAAGAGCGTACAGAACTGAATCAGCAATAAGTCTCGTTGTGAATACGCCAGTAACGACCGCGGCAACGAGCTCAGTCTGCGTCGAAGCATACGCAACCGTATAATAGCAATACATTCTTTTAGTCAGTTCGATTTGGTTTATGTTTGTAACAGTATGTACTTAATGAACGCTTAATGAATAGGCCGTTGAGTTACTGTAAACAGAAACTAACCGGCTTCATTTTCTAGCCAGTTTAAAGAGTGACTGTTTTCCCACCTGACAAATACCCAGTTCAAATCGATTGACAAATTGAGCATTGAGACTCCAGTGACGACTGAACGGTTTCCGGAACGAATAGGTTGCAGCCTCCGACCGTAGGTACGTTTACTCAGATTAAAAATACCGGAACATCAGACGCCTTTACTAAACGTTTGCAGAGTGGACTGCCAATTAGCAAGTCAGACAGCACATGCCTCGAAAAAGTTTTTTTTTCAGCGGGCTTGCAGGAGATCGAGCAGTAAGCGATTGCTGCCACAATATGCGTCGAGGGCAGACTCGCGTATATCTGTAGGAGACATGGCTGCAACCTGCTGCCCGAGTGCAAATTGTGCGAACTCTTTGAATCACCCAGAATTATATCCAATTGCGCGAATCTACCAGACGAGACCGTAGCAAAACTTCTGTGGGCAAACTTTTGTAGATTGTGTCACCATGTATTTTTTTCGGAACAGGCAAACTCCAGAGACGAAATCAGATGGCTCGGAAACGCGATACGCTCTGAGTTTTGCGGAGTGCTTGCAGAATAATACCGAATATTCCAGCCTCCAAACGTGGTAGCTGCTATGAAATCTGCCAAAGCATTCACTCAAAATTTATGTAATTACCGAGAGGCCGGTAGACGTATGAATTGTGGAGGAGGATCATGTTTATCATATGACGTGTGTGTGTATGTGTGTGTGTTTGAATTTTGTAAATCGACCGTCAAGCTCACAAAGCAGTCACCACAGCTGGCTGGATCTGTTTAGCGCAAACACATGGCAGGTCGCCGCTCCACCGCATTGCTGACTTATTGGCGTTTATTTCGAGCAACGACATCAACTGAAAAAACCTGTGTCATATATCATGTCTGATGTTTTCGTCGAAGGGAAGATAACGCAATTGCGCACGTCGCGATCTACAGGCCGTTTACAGGCCGACCGAGTGGCGCGGCGAACGGCAATGTAATCGCACGACACTACCCATCGAAAGCAAGACTTCCGCAGTGCCTGATCTGTTCCGGGGCATGTTTCACCGCAGACTGCGAAATAACTGAGGGACTCTGTTTTCAATCAGACCAGCGTGAGGAATCTGAGAGTAACCCGTGGCCCCAAGAACTGGGTGTCTTTTTCCGTCTCGCCTGTTTCCTGTGCCTTAGAAACAGCTCCGACAAAGTGAACGATAGCTACAGCCGTCCAGGGTCCTCGTAGAGGAGCATCCTATACGTGACGTTGAACTTTTTTTTGCCAATCTTTTTCGAGCCGTAACGATATTCGTGTTCGGACTGGCTCCCAAAAGTAAAATAATTGTCTACCCAGTGTAAAGTCGAGAGGGCATTCAATTTCATTTAAATCGATGTTTATATCGGAGCTACGAGGAGAACTGTAAAAGCGAAACGAGAGTCGGGTCTATCCGATTATCTCCGCACACTCACTGTCGCTCTATATTGTCGCGACTTCTTCCGTTTGTACATAACAACTATCAAGCCCTATTAAGGGGAATAGTCTCGTAGTTCAACGACAGAGCTCGTCGGGATAACCGCGTGCAGACCTCTAGTAACTCATCAGTTATTAGTTTGCTCATACGCAAATGTTTCCTGCGTACCTATTCTTCGTCTGGAGCCCGTCTGGGGTTGGCCCGCTGTAGGTTGGGGTCGCCGAATCACCGAAAATAGTTGGTAAAAAACGTCTTTGCGAAACACCCGCATCAGCCCACTGCCCCGGCTAAATCGCTGGGCCATTTATATTCATTATTGACGGATAAGAAACGATTATTCACTCATGTCAGCTTCTCGAACCTCGAATACTAAATGGATAAAACGCTTGCACGTTACATTACAGTCTATTCATATTAGACATATACATGGTCAAGTTAATGGTTAGTGTAGGCGTTCAAATGTAACTGTATGAGTGAGAGATACGCAGACGACCCAGTTCACTCCATGGAATTATTGTAACTCAGCTGAGGTCCAAAGTGGCGATTCTCAAGCGGGCCTAGGCAGACGCTCTAGGTTTTAGGCGAACCTTCCGCCGAAACCTGTAACGGCACAATGGAGATCCCTAAATATCCCCATCTGCCGGCTCCAATCTCGACAAGAATATTTAATTTTCGCCGCTTCATCTGCAAACGTGCATAAGCGACATACAGCGAATTTACTTAAAGTGTACTTAAGGTACAATACAGTTTGCAGGTTATGCCATTAACGATTATTTTGCTAGTAACGACCTGACGAAATACTAAAAACTGAGATGTTAGTCTGCCTCTCGATGTACGCCGGAGTCGCTCAAGGCCGAAGGGAGCACCATTCTGAAGAACTCATCTTCAAGTAGGAGTCTAATGCAACCTCATCTGCGGCCATGAACATACAAGACTCGAATTACGCACGCGAGCGCCTAATTGTGAATATCCGTGTGTCAATTATATCAGACGGGTACAAGTTTGTAATGTCAATGCAGTGCGACAGGTGATGCATGAAGGACCCGGAGCCAATCTAAACCAATTCACGACATTGTCATCCGATTGGTGGATAGTTGACGTAACGCTAAGACTTAGAATGGGTTCGTAGGATAGGCCGGGATAACGTTTCGATGGCGGCAGAAGCCAGAAGATTGCGGTTTTCTTTACCCTCGACTGGAGCCTTTACTTTCAACGTTTAAACAACGAGAAAAGTTTCCCTTAATGTAGAAGCTTGTTAATGATAACATTCAAGGAATAGCCTCGTCAAAAGTTTCCAAGTCCCACGTGTTCTACCAATACACGATTCGTGGTTTTGTTGTTCGGCAAACATTTCGTGACCTGTCGCAGACATCGGGTAATGAAGTTTAACATTCAGATTACCCAATACTGCAGAAGTTGAAGGTCCACAACACAAAAGCAACGAACGGGCTGGATGTACAATCAGAGCTCGTTTGCCCCGCTAGTTTCAATCTGAGCTTGCGAGGCTGAGCAGGGGCAAGCATGTGGAAAATATTCGCGATTTCGAAATGCTTCAATGCGTCCGATAGTCGATGTGTCGATATCTGTCAGTACAATCTTTGACTAGACGATCCAGATTGCGACGTTGAGTCGCATATTGACATGCCACCGCACTACGCCAACGGCAATTGTGAAGCCATCCGAACTTCAGCTCTCAGATTTCAGCTCTGGTCAGGCCGCTCTACAGGCCACGCAAGAATCACCCACAATACCCCACCACATCAAAGAATGGAAAACGCATAACCAAACCCAATTGCTCGACACTAATCATAGACCAAACGTGTTCCTCTGTTGAATGTGGTAAATATCAGACGTTAATAAAACGTTCTACCCATGCGAGTCATCCGCCGAGTGCGTCCAATTCGGTAGATGGAAACGCGCCCGTTGGAATCTACCTTCAGAGAGTTAGGAACGCCAGATGAGCATCGTCATTGTGTTTGTACTTTTTAGTCCTTAGCACTGGATGTCCGAGAGACATGTAGCATTATTGTTTGTTTCCAGTTTATTTGCTCGACTCATTCAGCATGTTTCGGAGTCCTGCTATGGCACTGTCTGTTGGCCGACCCTTAGACGTACTGTGCATGACCCTAACGCGTATCCAGTAGCGGATACTCGCGCGGCATAGCGGGAACGCCGAGATATTTCGCAGATTAGCCTTGCTATCGTGTGGAACTGCGTTGCTCTGCTAACTGTGTATAAAGCGAACCGGTTCTTTTCCTCATCAGCTGACGCTGACTAAATACGACAGAGAAGAGATCGCCAGCCCTCTGGGGCAGCGAATCATAGGCGCAGGCTAAACGAACGACACTTGAGAAGCATGTCCTTTTTTCTCGAAAGGATTTCCTACAGCTCTGCTGGCCTAACATATGTTTGCGTGTTCGGAGTCTGCTTCATCGTTGTTAGCTACACCCTTACACACTGGAAGCACACAAACACAACACACACACACACACACGAATATATATAGCACGCAAGAGTGTTTTACCTGCCTGCCAGCACGTAACGCTACATAGAGTAAAATGCACCACAACACGATGTCAGGATAAATATCTATTACATTATAATAACATTAACAGACAATGTCTCCAACGATCGCAACTATCACAGAAGGTGTGGTACTATAAATCATCGTACAAATCAATCTCTCCGCTTTCCCCATTTGCCGAATATACAGGTCCGCCATCGGCGGTTTCTTTGAGAAGTTCGTCGACAAAGATTGTTGCGCTGTCCTTCGCCGCGGCCGCCTTCGTGGTCGAGTTTCTTGGCAAGAGCTCGGCGTTGCTGTGTTTCGGCGGCGAACGCATGCCCTTGTTGTCGTCCGGGTCGTCGGACACCTTGGACACGTCATCGAGGATGGCCTGCTGCGACTCCGGACTGGCCGCAGTGGACGCCACCGGACTGTGCGATTCAGTCTGGGGACTGGTGCTCCGGTGGAAATAAGCTGGCATCCTGTTTGGGCTAGCGTCCGGTTCGTAGTCTCTAGGCCGCCGATTCTGGCCTCCATACGGGTCTTCGTAGTACCTCTGCCCTCGGCACGCCGCCTCGCGATTGCGCTCGAACGGCACCCCGAAGCCCGGCTGCGAGGGCCGGCCGGCGGTGTCCACGTTGGACATCGGAAAAACACGTCCATGCCTTAGCGGCAGGACCGGCCGCACGTTGTACTTCGCCATGCACTCGTAGTACAGTCGGACCTCTTCGGCGGTCCACGTCACACTCTCGAGAACGCTCCGAGGGCGTTCACCGATTCGGTACCGTTCCGACTCGTGGTTCTGCTGAAAGTGCTCGTGAATCCGTTGCTGATACTGGTGGCCGTACGGGGGCATAGGATAGCTCTGGCTTGGGTGAGGTCGCTTTCTCGTGTTGCGGCAGTCGTTGACGAACTCCCGGAAGCATCCACGAAACAGACGCCGTCGTAGGGCACTCTCCTCGGACAGTTCGCCGCTGTCGCCTCTGATGAATGGGTGAACGTTCTCGGGCCGATCGAGGTAATGCCCCCGACGCCAGATCTCGCTGAGTTCGTTGAAGATGACCTCGCGCATTCGTCGCTCCTTGAGCTCGATCTCGTTGTGGAAGCGTCGCCGGCGCTCGAAGCTTGATGGGCGCGACTTCGTCTTTGCGAGGGCCGTCACGTCTTGCGCGATTCGCTCCCGACGCTCGCGGCGCGTCTGCTCCCTCATCTTGATGTCCTCGTCGGTCAGCATCTTGAAGAACACCGCTGGCTTGGTCTCCGTCTGCTTGAAGCCGCATTCGAGCGGTGACTTCAACTGCTTTTGGTTGAGAAGGTCGTTGTCACTGTCGATAATCTCGCCGTCCTCGACCAGCTCCGGCAGATGGGTCGGTTCCTTGTAGATCATCTGCTCGGCCAGACTCTGCACGGTCTCGAAGTCGGCTTGAAACGCTACCGCCATGCTGGCCTGGAAAAGCGACGCTACTGGCCGGCGGGCGGGCAGGTGGGTCAGCCTAAGGGGGCTGTGCGTTCGGCGGGGCTTTCGCGCACACGTCGAGAGGTGAGACGCCGTTGCACGACGGCGGCCGGGCGTCGAATCGATCCGAGTCGCTTGGGCAAGGGTGCTGCTGTTAGGCTGGGGAAGACTTATAGAAGCATAGAGAAGATTCTTGGGAGCCTTATATGTGACACCAGTGCTTTATTGAACAATTAAACCAGTGGATTGTTTATTGACGTACGATATCGGCGTTGGGCGAAGCCGCCAGACGTGCCATCCGACGTGTCAGTCTTCGACGAGCACGCGATAAACGGTCACAGCTCCGCGAGACACACGGAACAGCTATCCGAGATGTGATGATACCGGCCACTGTCCTGCAAGCAGGGAGAGGACATGACGAAAGCTTAGTCAAGCGATGGCCTAAGCGTTAGGTTGACGGTTTGCGTTAGAATCTCAGAGAATGTCCGTGTAAAAGGCGAGACACCGTACACGCATCGTATTCGTGATTTTAGTCATCTACTAAAATGCAGGTCTGCCGAGAAGCCTGGTTAGTTTGTTTGGCGTTGAATAGTGGCGAGTCGCCATCGCCAGCTTGAGAGCTCGAAGT
>MNPL01011435.1:0-13796 GCA_002081605.1 Tropilaelaps mercedesae
TATATATATATATATATATATATATATATATATATATATGTATACATATATATACGCATTTATACTTATGTTAAGTCGTAACTTAGTGACTTATTGGGAATAAATATAATGTTTATGGTTGTTGACTCTCACATGAGAACCCGTTTTTGAGATAACCGGTGCTCATCTACCAAATCTGGAAGAGATAAGGACTGCTTGTGCGTCCTTAACATGATCCATACACATTGAGCACTAATTTATGACTCTCATTGGCTCATTGCTCAGTAAAATAATCATTTCTCGGCACACTATCCAAGCGAACTTGCATCTAACATTTACACAAAAGTATAGAACAAAGAGTAAGGTCAGTCAAATTCCTAAGGGAAAAAGGGCAAATCATTAGGCCATATGAGTGACTGTGATAGATTATAAGCCGCATCTTTTCGTTTTTAAAAGCCGTTTTCAAATTCTGTTCATGTTAGTTATGACGTCCGTGACAGCTGACGTCGCTGGACACTAAGATTAATTGGAGGTTCTTTTTCAGACAAACTAAAAGTTGGTCAAACTCTTAGCGAAGTGAGATGCGAGAAGGGATTCTATTCAGTGGCCAGCGATCGTCTTGTGTGCCACCGAAATGGGACGCTCACAGGTTTGTAAAACATAGGCTGTCGCATCTATGAGTGTACGCATCTTTCCACATCACGGAAACGTCTACAGTAAGAGCTTCCTGATAAACCTTGACAATTTCAGAAGCATAACCTGATGAGTGCATTATCAAGAACTGGATGTAAGCGCTACACTTGAGACTCTTTGGAATATTCCCCTCATAGGTCTCGAAATGATGAAAAATTATTGCAATATATATTGCATACTTTTTTACTCGATGGCACCGAATTTGACTGAACAAAGGTGCTTTTCGTTTCCTTTAGGGAGACTTCGATGCCGACCTTTTGCCTGTGGACCGCCACCCCTTGTGTACGGGGCCTCAAGCCGTGCGCGGCCACCTGACTCCATCGAGTATACCTGCACATCTGGACTTGTGCTGAAGGTAAGGTTACTACCAAGAAAGAAAGAATTGCTCGTAAATCTTCAAAGCACATAAACAGGATCCTAGCTGATTCTGCCTGACTACAAACTTTGATAACAGGATGCTTTTGGGGTGCTCAACAGGCTGTTCAGACCTGTCCGAACAATTTTGTTTATTTACAGAAATTGGTAGCGAACCTCAGGATAAGAACGTGTCCAAATGATCGCTATTCACATCGAAGGCAAAAACATAATTTAAACATTTCCCAAAAAGCGGCTGTATTTTTTTGGACAAAAACCCAAGCAGTTTACCGCTTTTAATAAACCTGATACCGCATACGTTCTCAATTGCGTAATTGTTATCTCGAATAAGAAGTGAGGAAAATATATACACATCTCATATCTCAATGTTATTTGAAAATTGACTGAAAGATGTAAACATTTTAAAATAACTATAATCGATATAAATACTCCAAGATAAGACTAGACCGTGTGTGCTGTTTGAAAACAAAAGAAAATATAGAGCAATCTCACCCACGAGCAATGTTATGAGTTCTCGAATATGTATCACGATTGCTTAGGGACACCCCTTATAAAAATTTAACGCAAGATAATTTTTCTAATCGGCCTTCATTGTCAGCGCAGACCTGAATATCGAGTTTGATCTCGGTAAATCCAACTATATCTGCTCATTGACAAGTGTCGAACGGCAATGGACTATCAACACATAAGTTGTTTAATTATGACGCATTTCCTCAATTCACAGTAACTAGCCTAATGCTCGCTGTCAATGTTTCTTTGAAGGGAGATGCAATAAGTCGTTGCAATGCTTCGACTTCGTTGTGGTCAAAGGCGCCCCACTGTGAACGCATCGCCGACTTCGTCGCCCGGAAAGTGGATTTGGTCGAAAAGGCTGTTAAGGAGCGTCTCGTTACTGGACTCGCGGTAAGCCGTTGCCGCATGATAATAAATATATTATGAACTCGTATGCCATAGGACCGAAAAGCATATGCACGCGGTTATGGAAATGGATATTTAAACGGACAATGGCATTAGTATTTAGCATGTTGGCCCTTAAAAAATGTAACTAGTTACCTTTAATCGCACATTCGAATTAGATTTACGCCTAACGACTTTCTTAACCTGTCGCGACGTGTCGAGCGAAATTTGGCAGCAAATAGTTTTGTTATTGTACAGTCCAAATCATAGACATCGAAAACACCACGTAGAAGACACCAGTGTTGATGGGACATCAGAATACCGTCCCATCGCCAATAGTCAACGAAGGTCGATCATGAAAAACGAGCAATAATAAACTCATGAGTTCATTAAAGATAATGTGGTTAATCGCTTATTCACATTGTATATGAGTCATAGGATTCAGTAAGTTCACGAGCTATGATGTTTGCCGCCTTTCAGACCTATAATTTGATACCACGTGGAACGCGGTTTGGCCTCGTAGCCTCCATGCTGGCTCTCGTCCTCGTCGTTCTTGTTGGCCTGATCCGGTGCGCCTGCGTGGGGCACAAAAACGTCAACCAGGTGAGCCAAAGGTCCGCGTGTTTGAAAATTATTTATTATTTGACAAGCTTGGGTACGCGAGAACGCTATTTACACGAGCCACCGAATGTTCCCAATGTTTGCCTAAGCTGACAATGGCGACATTAGCTGAGCGGATCTTGTTACCGCATAAACGCCGGGCAGGCACGGAATGACCATCCATCTAGGCAAATATATATCGCTCGTCAGTGGACGATGTGATACCTGTTTCGTGTTCCTCTTCAGACATTATTGTTATCCATCACTACGACTTCTCCCGTCATTCCCGTGTAAAGAGATCGGTAGGCCATACGATTAAACATGTAAATGCACGAATATAAATGCGCACGATGCGGCATATTACCGTGGTCTAAAGGATGAATTCAGAATAAAATCGCACTTCTATTCGTACCGTTTGTGTCGCTATTTATTCACGAGCGATATTAATCAGGATGAGAGTCGTAGTGAGAGGCGTATCTTTCCTGTGGTGAATTTGAACTGGAGCAGTTGAAGTCCCTAGGGTGTTTACAACGCCAGGCGATTTCGGAGGACGGCCACAGTGTCCTCAACACCGCATCTGCTGACAACAGCAGAACTAAGTGAAAACATATTGCCTTCACTAACCTCGACTTAACCTCGACTATACTGTTTATATTCGTTGTTTTTCTCTAGAGATCGAACGTCTTGAGCTTCATGCGTTTGTATTGGCTTTGTTATTGATGATCTGTTTATGTGCACAGCTATAGGGGTGATGAACGTCGGCGAACTGTTCGATGTGGTCGGAGCTTCTTGTGGCCGAAGGACACCCCGTCGCGTGAGATCTCCCCACTGCCGAGGAGGGTTCCATGGGTTACTGTTCATCCACCCACACCAGTGCGGTCGTGACCCCAAGAGAGAGCCCCGACCTCAGAAATGTCCGGCGGAGAATGTAGAGGTGGTGCAGAATAGAAGACTGCGGTACCGATATTTCAGAAAAGACGTATGCTTCGCCGTTTTTATGTGTCTAGACACCGTGTATACTATATATATATATATATATATATATATATATATATGTATAGTTTCATCTATATTTAGATGTTGAATGACGAACATAAAAAACTTAACAGATGAAGGTAATTGACCCGTGCATGATCATGAATAAATTGTTCAATGTGTGCCGCGTAGAGTACAGACGCAATAGACCTAACTAATATAGACCACTGCCATATAGTTCTGCACTGGTAAACCTTGATACATCATGCGGCCATATTGTTGTTTCGGTCGCTGTCAAACGTTTAACCTTGAGGCGGCTAAGTTGTGTGTTACTTGCTCATGTAGTACATGTTGACACCTCTACTTAACAACCACTTCCACCTGAGGCTACTCGAAAGTGCACGCATTGTTGGCTCAGTGTAAAGCGATCTTACTTAACTCGTGGTGTGCCGGTTGTTCTTGATGAATATAAATAGAAACATAGCTTCAAGTGATATAAGTAGTACCAGGGCTGGTAACAGAAAAGGTAAGTGTGAGCCGCTGTGCGTCTGCTAAACACTGCCGAAAAACAGATTTGTCGCTTGTTTTACATTGCACCGTTTTTAAAGCCTTTATCTTCGATTATATCATGTATGTAAAATGTACATATCGCGGACAAGAAGTTCAAGCTTTATTGTTGATTCATCGTTGTAAGAAAAGTGTTGTAAAATACGCGCGTAAGGTATTTTATGCGTAGGATGTATTCATGAAATAAATATATGACCAGTTTTTAATTATGCCACACTGAAACTTTTCTTATAGTAGCTCTTATTATAGTTTTTTTCTTATTAACCATTTCAATAGGTCTGTTTTCGACTTAGACTTTGCTGATTATATCGGCGACGTTCAAATCTCCGGTTAACGCTTGCTCAGGATGGTTTCTCGCCCAACTTTTCATCAGTATAGGTGTTTAGTGGATGACTTACTCTCGCTTTGAAAGTAACATAATTACGTCATTGATGTCCAATGATAAATTTACAAGTAAGCAGTAGGGCTTAACGATCTCACTACCATATGACCAGTAGATGTAGATATTCAAACCAGCCTACTGAGCGTTTCTTTCTCCACAAATATGGGGCATCTGAAATTCGGCTGCACAAGCCCATCTCTGCGGTTGTAAGTACCACGCAGATTGTTAAGGGTTCAAATGGGAGTTTGAGGCCTTTTTAGAGTCGTGGACATTTGACAAAAATGAACAAGTGCGATACACGTTTTTTTTTACTTAGCGCTTGCGTCGAAAGCATACCATTATCGAACAAATTGTCAGCCTGCCACAATCTGTGACCTGTACTTTTTACTTTTCATTTTCATATTTCTATATGAACATTACAAAAAAATCTAGCCACTCAGTTCTCACGGGCTGCTGAAAGCAGGGCGGTGATGTATCAGTCAAAATAGAAACAGCGACTTCTCTGTCATCAGCAACACCACACATCAGCACCGACTCATGAAGGTCGCTTCAGCTTGAACCGGAGGTGATCGATTACATGTCTACATATGCTCGCTTATTACACCATTAACCCCGCTTGTCACCGATTCTTCTCACCAGACTAAGTCCTAGTGCCTGTCCGTCCTGCAAAACGTCGTCGGATATCACCGAACGCTGTGCAAATGAATATCTAGTGGATGACGCATGGGAGAGAAGTCGCTCATATTATTTTGCCTAGCGCGTTACGGTAAAATTAAGCACAAGTGATCCTTGCGGTGTCCCTGCCATTACATTCGTTTAGCCGCAACGGCGAATCGGTCGATGGCTATGTCTACGCAGAAGGCCGCGATTGGGAGACAAGTTTCCGAGTCGAATCATAGTTCTGCTCGTAAATGCTCTTTGAATGGCGTTGTTTAAACGTGAATCCACATGAACAAGCAAAGTCCGAGTCAACTCACGGAAAATATCCACACGGATGAAAAAACTGATAGTAGAATAGAGCACCTGCATCGTTCGAACGCATCGACTCTCTGACGTATGCCGTTTCCTCTGTAGTATCAAAGGTAAAGGAAATATTTTTCAACAATTTTGCTTACAACAGAAATGAAGCACTCATTTTCATGAAGAATACTCAGATACTCAATTCAATTTAATTGGCCTTTATTTAGTTAAACGGCAGCATAATGCACAATACTTAACATACCGTTATCGTTTTTTGAAGGTCGCCCCAACAGAATTTACGGGGAGTATGAGGGCAAACAATATTAAAGTTTTACAATTTGAAAACCTTGTAAATGCAATGAATGCCTAATAGAATCTTGAGCTATTAAGTTAAGCCACGAATTTTGCTCTAATTAGCTGCAGCAAACAAGATACGAATGACCCTCTTTGTTGTGGCGGCTTAAAACTCAGTTATTGTTTGGCCACTTCGAGAATTACTAGCCCGAAAATAAAATGATCTTATACGTCATTTAATGATAAGGTGCTTAAAAAATTGACAAAAACTTGGACTTTTTATGGTGAAACAGCGAAAAATCACAGAGTTACGCCGCTTATTAGAGCAAGTCTATGGTTGTTGTAGAGCAAAATCATCCTCAGCTTTATAATCTACAGAGATTTTGACAATCAGTGCATAATTTGCGTCGCATGATTGGTGGAAAGGAATCTTGAATGTTAAAAATATCAATACAAAATAGTACTGGTCCATGGTAAGCGCCGTGAGAAACCCAACGCGGACGCCATCTGAGACTACTAAGAAAATTGTTGAAGTTAACGCCAAAAAAATATCTATGTGATAGTTAGTCGCTTATCCAGAAAACAAAAAGTCCGTCAATATCGACGAATTGTATTTTTAAAATTAATTATGGATGGCCAACTTTATTGAAGGCTTTACAAAAATAAATACGATCAAACATTTTCTTACTGTAACAGAGAATAGCCCGGTCATATAACGTGTCCAGTAATTTACTCACAATAAATTTTTTAGCGGACACATGTCGGCCTTGATTTTTGGTAAACATCAACTAAGATTCAGTTATCATTTATGATTTTCTCGCCATTTTGTAGGAAGCTGATATAATATCCTAATAATAATAATAATAATAATAATAATAATAATAATAATAATAATAATAATAATAATAATAATGTTGTATGTCGTTTAAAATCAATGAAACTGAAGACACGGGTGCATGTTTCTGTATCAGTGAGTTACAATAAAAAATATTATTGCTGAGGAACACCTTCGCGCGAAATTTTACAGTGGCTGACGCATTATTTTGTAACGAGACGCGCCGGAAAATGCATTCCACTGAACCAGAACTATCCAAAGGCTGAGGTTAGCGGCCGACTCCGGACCAAATGGGAGTCTAAAGATTTATGTACCGCCACATAGCAGCGGAGGTGTATACGAGAGTTAGGTCGGCAGATTACAGCTAACAGGCACTATGAATCCAAATTCCATGAACACTGTGCCACGGCTTTCGTCTAGCGGCTTTACTCTACACGGTTTGTGATCAGGGCTTATTTCTCTGTGGAGAAAATGGATTGGCTTCGCTTTTTGTTCTCAGACCCGTCCTCAAGGGTTTGCGGACGTTATTAATATTATTATGCCATGTTCCTATATGTCTGACAATGAACTCTGTTGATTAATTGCTGATGGTTCGTACTGCATTTTTTTCGCATGCCGAGCTTGTCTGAGGCAAGCAGTAGCTTTGCAAAAGCTAAACACGTTTCATTACAACATGCAAGTTACGCTATCGCCAACGGCGTTCGTCTACGGGAAGCGGCTCTCTGAATTATAAATGGGTCTTTTACCAAAAAGCGTCTCCACGGTTTATAGACTCGTCCACAGCCATAGATCATTTCTTCCCGCATGTTCCAAAGAAAGCTCCCTCTACTTCGGCGGCATGGGACGAGATCGCCATCATGATAACACTTGGAAAACGTATCTTAAGGGCAGGACTTAGTTCAGGCTACTTTCAATCATATACTAAATTAATCAGTGCCTTTGCACAGGAGCCCGTTCCACACTGTGGCTCGAAACCATCCTCCTCGTCGTCCTGAGATGTAACGGAGACCCAGTGCATTCTTCTGGAAAAACATAGCCACGTACGGCACAGGCTACACGCACTCTCTATTTCATCTAAGGCGAAATTTGAGACGATGCTTCGCAGTGTTTGCAAAGGTCAGGTAGGTCCTCTCCGCTGCTCATCTCGTTATGCAACTTCAGCTCAGGTTGGAGTTCCGCTAAACATTTTAACTTTGCTGATGACCATCCTACAAGAGAATTCGATTATAATCGAATCATGGCGTTGCAGAGCTTCCTGTTCGTTCAAATAACTGGAATAGTTCAATGTTATCTTACATGCAGACCACTTAGTCTCAGCCGGTGTCAAATACAGCAGGCTCTCGCTAAACTGCAAGAGGCTTTTTCTGAAGCCAAATCGCCTGTTGATCGAACGAAGGCCACAGCAGTGATATTCACGCATCGAACCATATTGCATTTGAAAACATCTTTAAGTATAATAGCTTGTTGCCCGCTTACGTCAGCAATTTCCCATAGCAAATTATTCCTAATATCGTAGACATCGTTAGCTCCTAGGCTCACGCCATTGAAAAATTTCAAACGGTACTTCCCGCGGTGGCGATGATCAGAAATCTTCATCTCTGATTCGTTTCTTCAGTGGCCCTGCGCCTCTTTTATTTGAAAGTCGCGCTGGTGGCCACTTAACGGAGTCGAGGTCACTTGCGAGGATTCAAACGAAGCAGGAGTTGAATTCCTGAATTATATAAAAGCATCCTATCCCACGTGTGTGCTGGGCCCCCACCATACAAGTTCGGAAAAGATTCGAGTATATTTGATTGGCAACACGACCTTATTAAAAAACTCAGGAGTCGTCTTGTCATTCCAACAACCTCCACATACCACAACGCGTTTACGGTCTGGCAAGGAAAATTGGCAGAGGTCAATCCTGATTTTTTTAATCGCTGATGCGTTGTTGACAGGATTCGCCATTAATGGGCTTCACCAGAAGCTCTATATAGCCACCGTTTAACACGAGCATACCTCCACCCGTGTATTGCGCTTCGGTATCATCTGTGAGATATACTATGCGGCTAAATGGCTTTATGCACCTAGCTGGCCCCTCTGGCCGGTTCTATTTGCATATATTTTGTTCTATTTGGTTATATATATAAGTGCGATAAGTACGCATTAATAACTTGTATGTCATTTTGAATGTGATAACGTATTGACACGCAGGTGTGCTAACTCGTTTTACAAAGTACTACTTTTGTAAAACGAGTTTTTTTGTATTCCGTTACAACTTGTCAATTCGCAAGTCAGATTGTGCGCAAAAATGTATTTATATCTATGTTCTGCTTTCTAAAATGGGGAGAATACAGTTCAATAAATGATTCATACCAGCTGACACGTGGCAGTGCTGGTACCGCTTCACGTGGTGGTGCATTACTTTGGTTAGAGTATACCAATTCAAACTTCCCGGCTGCTATTGCTGACACCATTCATAGAAAACGTTTAATGCTCGACGTTAAAATATGATTTTCTAGCTTTATACGGGTGGGTTGTCTGCTACCAATAATGGCTTGGCGTGTATTGAATTTTGCCAAAACAATCGGTCATCGGCGAGAGGTGTGAAGTCACGCTATAACGGGATCTTGCACACCTTCTGCCACGTGTCCGTACTCAATTACCAAGTATCTTGTACAACGTTCGTCAGAACCAAAATCGATATTCGACCGCCCAACAAAAACGCCGCCATTTGCCGATGGCCATTTGAAGTTGGCGCCACAACGAAGCTTCTAATACTGTCCATAGATGGCGCTGCGACGGCGGCTCCAATTACTCCAGAAGGACGTGTAAAAAATCGCATTTCTTTCCTTTTTCCTCCACAAATCTCAACACCGACGGTCCCCTGGACCCGCTCGACCGAACGACCCCCCGCCCACGCTCTAACGACGTCTCACAACGTCGCTAAACTCGCCGACTTTGTGGATCTCGTTCGCCGTTCGGAGTTGCCGCCTCACCGTGGCGCCGTCCATTGATGCTATTCCGCGGCATCCAGCGCCGTTGGGCCACTCCGCGTGTCCACGGCCGCCTCTTCTCTAACAACCTGGGCAGGTCTCCTCGTCGTCCGATATCGGTTAGCGTAGCCCTGCCGAGTCCAACCGCCGCCTGCCCTGACATCTCTCTCGGCTCTTCGACGTCGTCGCGAGGACAATGCCAGTCATGGCGGCCGGTCCTGTCCGAGGGGGCCGTTCCGCATCCTCCAGGTTTTCCGCGCCCGTCCGGATACCCGTCCACCTGTTGTCGTCGCCGCCGCCTCTTCCTCCCTTCGCCGGATGGTGATGGTGGTGCGGGGGATGTATTGGATGTTGTCTAGCCGCTGCCGAGGTAGGTGCCTTGTTCGAAACTCTCCCCAGATAGAATTCTTCCTTTCTCTTCATCATCTCTGTTAGGCGTGCGCATGATGGAGGGCGGCCCATTCGGTGGCAAGAGCCGCAGTCGTTTTTTGCTCAGCGGTTGCGTTCCCCAGCCGCGCCCCCCATTCGCCACGGACTTCATGGCTTCGAGCGGCCCCGCTCAACGGTTGCGCGTCTCCAGTCGACGCCTTCCTTCGTCGCCCACCTCTTCCCGTCCCAGTTTTCGTGTCTCGTTCTGGCGGATTTCGTTTTCCGTTTCTACCCCTCCCGTCCGCCCAATAAACTTCCCTGTTGGAAAATTTGTGTACAAACGTTTCCCTCATCCTATCCCGACTATTCCTGACGTGATTTCGTGCCAGCCGACCACCGATGACTTGCGACGAACGCCCATCGCCACCGCCGTCGCCGCCGTGCGTCTCAAGCTCCGTTGTGTGCCTTGAGCATCGCGAGACGTCGATACCACCACAATGGCAGACCTGGCCGGCGGCGTCTATCTCGTCGCATGGCCTGTGTGTGTGTGTGTGTGGCTTTGTTTGTTTGTCCTCCGCCTATCGACCCGATCTATCTCGGCGTCAGCGCTGGAAAACTCTCGGCGACCAAACACCGACTATCGATGAGCCCGTTTTGGCGTCGTTCGTTCGTTCGCCGTAGCCTTCTATGGAGGGCTGGGGGGAAGGCGGGCGTCGGTCGGTCGGTCGGTCGGTCGGTCGGTCGGAAACCGTCGCTACGATTTCGTACCAGGCGACGACGACGACGGCAGCAGCGGCGGCGGCGGCGGCGCCATAGCCCGGCCTATGCTGAGCCGTCTGGCGCGTACCTGTGGCGCTGGCGGCCACTACCGCCGCCGCCGCCGCCGCCGTCGTCGTCTCCGTTCGGGTGGCTTTCGTTTTGGCGTGGGGTTGACGGCAGAAAGGCTCCGCCTCGGCGTCCAGCGCGACCGGACGCTCCCTCGCTACGAGTGCGTGTGTGCGCGTCTACTTGGTCGGTCGACCCCGGCGTCGTCCGTCTGTGTCTGGCCGTTTCATGCAGTCAGCCCAGTTTCGCTGGCCGGCCGCTCCGCCAGGAGCATTTCGGCCTGGGGCGGCTCGGCCCGGAGCCGCCCCAGGACGTGGCCCGTATCGTCACGAGCCGCCGCCGCCGCCGCCGTCGTCGTTGACGCCCCCCCTCCCCTTCCACGTCGACCCCGGTCGGCGTCGATGTGCGTCCTGTACAGTTCGTATGCGGCGTCCCGAGCGACTGGACGCGTGGAAAGGTGGCGCTGTTCACTGGTTCGGAAGGGATGACGTGCGTGGACCCATCGGCAAACACTCGAAACTGAACTCGGCTGGCTGACGGACGCTCAGTCGTCCATCGTTAACGAGCGACGACATCGTCTTGTTTTTCGTCGTCGTCGTCGCCGTCGCCGCCGCCGCCGCCGCCGCCGCCTCATCGTCCACCACGATGTTCATCCCAAGACCTATAACCGGGAGATCGGCAAGGAGACGGGGGTCGCCGAGAATCTGTCGCGTAAAGGGGGAGTTGCGTTCTCCCTCCTGACATCGAGAAGAGTAGCACCGGGGCCGTGATATCGCAACTCGCCGCCGCGTAACAACCAATTGTGCCGTTCGAGTGACGAAGCTGATCTTCGCAGCGGCGGTCGATGTGAACACGATCGCCACATGGCCGATAAAACATTGCCAGAAAAGGAAGAAGCCCCCTCCTCTCTCTTCTCGTCGTTGCTGGTTCGTTCTCCCACGCCGGAGGTGGCTTGTCCGGCGGTGTTTTCTGCAAAATGCACCGAAGTCTGCGGAATTTCACAGCTTCTTCTGCCATCGGCCACCCCACAGCTTCCCGGCTGAAGAATTACGGGTCCGCGTCCGTTGACGATCTACACACACGGCCATGTTTAGTGTCGCCTTTTTCTTTTTTTTTTTTTCGTAGATGTTTGTTCACCCCGTTTGGAGTTCCAACAGCCACTTTCCTCTCCTCCTCCTCCTCCTCATCCTCCTAGTCCTGCTCCTACTCCTCCCTTTGCGTGCGTAAGTGAACGAAAGCGTTAATGTTTTCGGTTGCTTTGCCCTGATGTCGATCGTTGGCCGTCCGCTATAGCCGACGCGTCTCCGCCGGTCGTTGCCGCAATATGGGACGGCTGTTGCTGCTCTTTGCCGTGCGTTGTTCGTTAGCGCGGCCGCGTCTGATCGTTCGTCGTTGGCAAGCGGCTGTTGTCGTTGATCTACGCGCGTGCGTTTATGTGTGTATTCCACCGTGAGAGTGTCAGGTGTTTGTGTGTGTATTGCCGGCCATTGTCTGTAGACGGCGCGGCGACTACTCGGCTGTCGGCGTCGCGTTAGGGCTTCGCCATCGCGAAGTGCGGTTCTCTCAACCAACGCCAGCCCGGCTGCCATCGCTGCTTCAGTCCGCAGACCCCGTGAGCAAGAAGACCTCGCCATGAAGCAGCAGCAGCAACAGCGACGGCGGCGGCGGCGGCGGCGGCGGCAACAACTCCGCTTGGCCAACTCTCTGGCCGTGTGGCTGCGCCGCTAGCGAACTTCTGCCATGTCATGGTCGTATCGTTCGGGCGGCTTAGCGAATACGCGGAGACCCATACGAACACAACACACACACACACACGGCCAGACCTCTCAGAGCTGGCGAGGGCTACTCCACTTTGTTCGCGGGCCGACGGTTGGCGACCACAACGCGATGCGGTCGGCGTACGGCGATGTTGGCGTTATCCATTTTGGACCCGACGAATAGCCGCCTCCTGTTTGTTAGGTCAACCCCCTTTGGTGCTACCCCATCATGCCCCTGCCAAGTTTCTAGTTTGCCCTTGCCCCTATCCCCCTCTCATCCCTTTCTCCGGTTTACACCTCAGCGTTTTTTGAGTTTGTTTCGACTGTGTCGCTTTGCCCGAAAATCGCGCCCCGAAGAAAATGGTTTGCTTCGCCGGTAGCGTTTGAAGTGGTCGCCGGCTACGTGGCGACGCGTTATGGCCGGGTAGAGCTGCCTGGAAGATGTTGACGTTTCGCCGGTGACGTCGATGTCCTGCGGCTTTGTCGGCTGCGGGCCGTGTGTACGACGACGCTTAGCGACGACGACGACGACGACGCTTAGCGACGACGACGACGACGTGTGTGTGACGTACGACGCTGTTGCTGGTTGGGGGCTGTGTCCACGTTGAACTGTTGGGCGTCCGCGTCCCGTGATGATGTTAAGGCGTCGAATGTGGAGTTCCTCGCGTCGGTTTCTACTCGGAAGGAGATCGTCAAGAAGATTCGCTAGCCGCGACGTGTGCGATACGCGTCGCACGCACTAGCTCATGCCGTTGAGTAGATGCGCGCTTCTAGACGGACGCGTTGGCCGGAAACTGGCGTCCAAGTTTCATTTGTTGTCAAGCACGGCCAAACTCGCAGTGGAGCGTCGACGTGCGTCAGGTCGCGTGTCGACAGCGGACGTGGATCCCATGCGGAGGTTCGTCGAGGACGCCGGCATCGCTCCGGAGCTCTCGCGCATGACGGAACAGTGGCGTCTCGTTCGATGGGTGTCGATCTGGTGGATGCGGAATTTTCGTTCATGACTAGATCAACACTCATCTGCAGAGAGCCGACGCTCTGCCGACGCGGGGACGCGCACCGACGAAACGGATAGAACCGGCGTCCCCTAATAGCCGACAAGGTGAGTAGAAAAGTCTGAGTCGACATCAACGGAACGCGCACGTCCTCGTCACATGTCAGTCGCTGCGCGAGTTCTTGATGGTGACGGTGCTGGTGCTGGTGCTGGTGCTGGTGGTGGTGGTGGGTGACGGGCAAACAAAAAAAGCGATTAGAAACAATTTTACTGCTGTTCTGAGTGACATGATCGCGCTGCATGAGCGAAACGCGAAGCT
>MNPL01011435.1:14378-25115 GCA_002081605.1 Tropilaelaps mercedesae
CCGCCTGCTCCAATGGTGCACGACGATCCTGCGTACGGCCTTGTGAGATTCCTCATGGACGCGAGCACCAACCCTGCGAGTTGCGAGCGCCATAGTAGAGTTACTGCACTAACGAATCAACATAACGAGCAGCTGTTTCCTCGGCTCTGTTGTACTCGACCAAGTATTTGCTTGACTAGATGATGGCGGCTTTCTCTCGTTGTTTGTGCTTCTGCATCTCTCTTCTTCCTGATTCACTAATATCCATGTGTATGCAATATGTCGCAATCCCTTCTCTATATTTGTGTGTCGCAGAGCTACGCGACAGAAAGCAGCTGGCTGGCGCTTCGTTGTCTCGAGCGGCGGCGGCGTCGTTCGCTGTTGTTGTTGCGTATTTCGTAAATAAGTGAGTTGATCGGCAACTGGGCTATAGTTAATATATTTGGTTCGTCGGCTTCGCTTCGCTGCATGTACGAACAGACGGACAAAGAGGGGGTAGATACTTCAGGGGCCTAGTACTTCAGCTCCCGCAGTTCCTGCTCGATTTTTTTTGTCGTCCTCGTGTAGACTGGGGTGTGCCTGTGTATGTGTGCTTGTGTGTGTGTGTGTGTGCCTATGTGTGTGCTTTTTCCGTGGTGTTGGTAGTCGACACAAACGCGCTTTGTGCCATCGCTGCTCTGGTGGCTGTCGCTGGTCGGGAGCTTCGGGCCGAAGACACCGTTCGGCGTGCGGGGACGCTTCGGGCTGAAGACCCAACGACGAACGGACGACTTGTCAGGATCGCCACGACAGGACTTTCTCGCTCGGCCGTCGGAAGAGACGACCCAGGACGTGCGGCCCAGTTGATGAGTGTATATCGAGTGCATTTCGCAGTTGAATACGATGACTAGAGATACACTCATCGACGGGGTTCTGCCGTGACACGACGAAAACGACAACGACGTCACAGGAAACCGAACGAGAAACAAGTGAGGCTTAACGAACCGAAGAAAGAAAGAACGAACGAGAAAAAAATTCGTCCGAAACGACCTCGTCCGTCAGGCCATTGTGGACGCGCTGTCCGTATAGCCAACAGCAGCAGCAGCAGCAGCAGCAGCAATCACAATGGCACTATTACCGCGGCTCTATGTGACCACTGCTGCGTCCAGCGAGGAATAGAGCGCGGCACAGATTTTATCACGCTGCTCGCGCGGCTCGGCTGCGTCCATCGTCGGAACACCGTTGCTCTTTTGGGAAGAGTTCGTCGCTCAACGGTCATCAGCGACTCACCGGCCGCGCCAGCCAAATACGCCGGGCCCATTGTGACTGTGAGTTCATTCTTCTCCACCTTAGTCCGATCCTTCTCCACTTCCCCTCGGTTCGCCCACTTCGTTGGTCGTCATAGCCGAAAACGTTTCGCCGGCAGAAAAAAAGAGGGAGAGAGCGAGAGAGAGAGATAGAAAGCTGCAGAAGCTGCTGAACATGTGCAGTGGTGACGCTGCGCCATCGGCCGCAGCGCTTCTGCGTCGACAGGCTGAAGCCGCTGATAGTCGAAGCCGCCGCCGCCGCCGCCGCCGCCGCGAGGGTGAGCGACGCCCGAACGGGAGGTGGCGGCGAGGTCGGCGTCTGCCCGTCCACTCTATGGCATTTCGGTGCACGCGCCGTTGTCCAGTCGAGGAAAACGACGTCAACGGTTACAACGATCACCCGAACGCCGAGAGCCGAGCCGGTATACCCTGCTCCGGAGGGCATGGGTCGCTCCGATGGGCCGCCGCTACGACGGGTCCAGCCAGCGGCGCTCCTGGCCCGACCCGATCGTAGGGTTAGCCTTCTGCTCTTCTGACAACCGCACTCAGGCCGCCTGGACCAGCAGTTTCGACAACAAAGGCCGCTGCTGTTAGCGCCGGCGCCAGCCAGCTCGCCTCGCAGGAGCACGACGAGCATCACGACGCGGAACGCCGTTCGCCCCATCGGCGTCGGCTGCTAGACCCTCCCCTCGCCGCGGTTCTTCTCGTGTTCCTCTTCTTCTTCTGCACCATCTTCTACTTTTTCTTCATCATCATCTTCTTTTCGTTGTTCTGTCGCTTCTCTCTCTCTCGTCGTTCAACCCGCTTTTTCGCCTGTCGTAGCCAACGAATGGGGTGGGCCACCACCAGCTCTGTCCTGGCGCTTGTCGGCGTCCCCTCCGGGTGTTGGATTGGCCCGATCCAAGCGCACTTTTTCTGTCGCTCCAGACCGTCGGTCAGACGACGACTCGCGGTAGCTCCACGACGAGACGAACCGGCTCCAACAGCGTCGCTGGTGCTCCAGCTCGGTTCAGCCGGCCGATGGGTTCGCGGGATTGGTCGGTCGGTCGGTCGAGCAGCGGCGGCTGACGCTGGCCACTTCTGCTTCTGCTCACTGGTCGCCACTCATGCTCGTATCCCAGCGGCCGCTGATGACGATCGTCTATCGGAGGAGTCGCCACAATGGCCGCCGCGGCGCGCGTCGAGATATCGCCGCTGTGCGCCATGGCCGCGCTCGACAGGGCAGCGTCCGTAGCTTCGGCGACGCCGCAGAAGTCATCGTCTGCAAATGTCGATGCGACACGAGCGCCGGCGACGTCGACTTCGTGCTCTCCTTCAGCAGCGCACTTCGTTCGTCATCCGAAGTCATCATAAAAGTGTGATCTTGAACTGTTGCAGGTCGTCCGTGTCCGCTGTTAATGCTTTGTCGGCACAATATCTGATTGTTGAACAACAACAACTCGTTTGTGTTGAGGGAACGGAGGCTGCTGGGAGAGGGGGCAACAACAATTGTGCCTGGGGCGACCTTTTGCGTTCTATCGAAAATGTAAAAAATATATATATATATAATGAGAACACGGACGCCGACTCGTGGCAACGCTGAAAGCAGAAGTCGAAGCGTCCATCGTTAGCTGAGGAACTTCTGGTGAGCGCCATAGATTTAACTGAAGGATGGTGACGTCGTAGCGTCGGGCCGTCCGGTTCGTTCGTTGCCCTTTGACTCGCCAAGCAGAAGAAGCGTCCCGACGCAGAAAGTGACAGATAGATGGATAGGTAGATATTTAATATGATGAATAACCGACGAATACGTAAGTTTATGTTGTATCTGTCCGTGGGACTGTGTTACGACTAAAATTAAAATCTAACTTTGCTTGAAGTTGCTCATTTTTTGAAGTTGCTGTTGAAGCGCAATAAATTTGATGGTCATGTGATGGGCTCTTGTTATAAATATATAAGTATATAAGTATATAAATGTATATATATATATATATATATATATATATATATATAGAGAGAGAGAGAGAGAGAGAGAGAGGAGCATTATATTCAATATATAATAATGGGAAGATCATCTGATAGAGGGTCTTAGAAAATAAAAAATTGAATTTTAAAACGAAATTAATAGGTTAAATTAGCCAGTAAATCAAGAAATCTAATCCTAACAGGAGAAATTAACGGTGGTGGATTTATTAGAGATAATATCTCACTCGCGTCCAATCGTGAACGCATAAATAAACGACTACAACGAGACGTAACAATTTCGCTCACACCCGTTCAGCCGAGCAACGCACAGCAAATAACAACCGACACCTAAACGACATTCGATGTTCGGCGAGCATCGTCACGAGCAATTCGCATTCGTACTCGAAGCGGCTCTGGCTCAAGGCCGGCGTTGTCGTATAAAAAATAAAAGAAATTCGTTGTCCCGCCGCATTGCCCTCGGCCAATAGCCACTTTCCGAGTCGAGATTGTCAGTCTAACGCCGCCATTTGGGTGGCGGGGCCGAGTCGGGACGGCAGAGCGGAGGTAACCGTTGACCACTGTCGGTCACTGGAGGACTCTAACCGAATTGACTCTAACCGAACTAAAATCCAATATATGAGATAATATATGCATAGGAGAAGAAATACACGAGTAATCCAAATAGAGCGCGCAACAGTTGCAGTGGCGGATGGGACACGCCGGCGAACGGCGATCACAGACGAAAATACAACATAACTAATATACGCGTGCCTAAGAGATAATTCTCGACAGGAGATCCGAACTTCTTTTCAAGTTCGGATGTACACGCGTGCGGCGGCTGAAGAGATTCATCCAGAAGGGACAACACCGGATGAGAGCTGGAACCAGCGCGGTGTGTGTTGCGTTAGTGGCCACTTGTGCGTCGACCGACGCGAAAATGCCGACCGAAAACGGACAAAATCGGGAAAGAATTGGATGGTAGCCGCGATCGGGCGCGCATGAAGCCGAGGGCAATTGAGGAACGTTTCGGACGTGCGCGCGCACGACGGAATCGGACGCCGCGGCCATGAGCCGAACAGCTGACGGATTTGTCTCGAAGCTGTTGTCGGAACGCCCGACGCGGTGTGGGGAAACGAGGAAAACGTGGAACGAACTAGGGAAAGTTGTATTGCAAACACTACGGGTACGATACAAGACAAACAACTGCGAATACTAAGACGAAATTTTTTCCACTATCACATGAATTTCTTGGTAGCCTGATATGAAATCTAATAGTCGGGAGGGAGTAGCGACAACCGCGGCGAACCGTTTGCGGGTTGGCTCTGTCATGGTTAAACGAAGGAAAAACACGAGCCAATTTTAAATTATTCACTTGCTAAGTCAAGGGGGCGAATAACGGCAGCGCACTGGCAATCACTGATGACCGCTATGCCCTTGATCGCTGTACGAGAAGATCCAGGGTGATATTCGGTACAGCACCGAAGTATCTAAAAGCTTTGTGCCATCTGTGAAGTTCCTCGTGGGCCAAAAAACATCCGGGTACTTAATTAGCAGTTTCGTTTTATGTCATGCAGGATTTTTCCTGTCGGCTGTTGGCGACTTGTCAAATTCGCTGTGCATTTGCATGTGAAGCGTGATCAGAGCACCGGAGTGAAGGCGCAAAAATGTGAAGAAAGGACCATTTCGAAGACTACGATTCCACTGACGCTTAGTTACCCTCTCGTCGCTTTTGTTGGCCTTAGCTGCCAACCGTCACAAGGTGAACTCTCAACAAGAAGAGATCAGTCCAATTCAAGGGAGTATCGTTAAGCTAATCGATTACCTCAAGACAACCTCGAAGAAGGATATGAGGTAAATCGAAAATTCAATTTCCATACGGATTTTTATAGGTATTTTTCGGTCGTCATAAAGCCGCACTGGCGTGCTTATGTCCGCGTCAGGTCGAATGTACGCATTTCCTGCGTTGCGCGATGGCGTTCTGACCTCTACGATGTCCCCCGATGTGCAGACTTTCACATGTGTTTGTGATATTTCACTGACACTGGTTGGCATCCCCCATAAATTCTTGATAGTCAACGTTTTGTAATGCCTTCGATTGGTTTTCGGCTGGCGCTTTTTCTTGCAACTGGTTTCCACGCGATTCCAGCACATCGCACGAATAGTCGTAGTGGGCATATTGAGGTTTTTTGCTATGTGTAGCCTTTAATCTCGGTCCGACAACGCAGTTTGTCTTCTAGGCGGGCGTATATGTTTAGTTCGTTGTTTCGGTTAATAGGCTAACATCCGTTCAGTTTGCTCTCATGCTAAGGAAAACAACATTTCTAAATAATCCGGTTCCTCTCTAAAGCATTCTTAAATTATCTTTATTTACTGAAAGCATCGCTCTTTCCTTGAAAGCAGTCACCTTATGTACATGCGCTTCCTATATACACGGTGCGGCAACCAATTGCCGTTAGTTGACATATTTACCGCAATACCTACTAGGTTATATCACAACTCGGGGCTTGCTATAGCTGACAGTGGCAATAAACACGATCATTAATCAGCACAAGCTGTTTCGAGACTTTGTTTGATATCTAGCAGGAAGGAAACAAATGCCTTCTCTCCTTCGGGTCTCATCGATATTGAAACCCAAACACTGAAATACGAGTATATCTCCTACTCATCTCCTTTCGCGCGGATCCACATTTTCACCGGTGTCACTGTCACTGATTCGTATAATATATGTACATAGTCATCTCTTGTTGCAGAAAATATTGGTAGCATATCTAAAACAAGAACAACCACTGTCAGCGGACGCTTTGTGGCGAGACCCAAGCTGAATTTTCGAGCATGTCAACATTCAGCGTCGTAGTACACCGAATTTGCACTCAACTACTCAATCTCGATGAAATTCGCAGGTAATGCCCAGCCACATGATAGCACACAAATGTAGACTGATTTGTACGTATATAACATGATTCCGTTTGCATAGTCAACGTTTACCATGGCGCTTGTCCTGGCGATAAAGTAACTGCATAATGAAAATGTTCGTCTGTCTATGAATCTCACTTCACCGTTGAGAGGTCCCGCCCAACCCAAACTCGACCACTGGTCTCGGTGGCACCAAACTTTTTTGTAAAGTTTGCTCAGCAGAATCGCGATCGTTCTACGCTTCCCGTAAGACGCGCGGTGCCGTTCCTGGCCCTCCTGGTGCCCTGCTGGTAGGCACTCTCGAGTTAATAAAGCAAAGCTTGAGCGTCTCCATCGTTTGGCCTATTCTGGCCTGAGATGTAGCAGGACATCGTCGGCCAGTTCGTCGATTTCGTGGTTTTTGACTATACGGGGAGCTCGTTCAGTGCGCAAGCAAGGCTGGCTCGGGCGTCAGGTGCCGCCTGTGAAAACAAGGAAAATCGAACGGGAGAGGGTGTTTTTTAACGATGCACGATGGCTAGTTCGTTTGAGCTTGCGAGATGTTCTTGAACGGTGTGCTTAATGAAAGGTGACATGAAAGGCAATATGGTTTCTAGACGAGGTCCCGCGAAGGAGCCTCCCTCAATCCCTCGCAGCTGCTTGTATCGGTGTGAATGTCAAGAGAAATGTACACGATACTTTCTATCGTAGATGACGAAGGCGTTCACGCGCTGATGCCGCTACGACTGGCCACAAAGTCGCTTACAATTTACATCTTTACGACGTTATCGATTAAAGGGTCAATTCTAGCTAGACGGACTTTCGTCGACGGCTATGACGTCTGAAACGGACACGCTCACCTATGCGTTACTATGGGTTCTACAATGAGATTTCGCGATGTCAACGTGACTGGCCGATCTTGGCTATCGTCCGCGTTGGCCGAAAGGAAGACATCGGCCAGGGGTGGCTGCTGGTCTTTGAGATCTCCGTCGTCGTTCGAATCGGTCACATCCACGGAAAGCTGAAGCTGAATAGAGCACAAGTGAAAGCGGCGTCGAGAAAGGCACAAGAAAGAAAAGCGCAAATAATTAGCGTGGTCGCAATCAAATCGTCAAACAGAAAGGCTTCCGTCTGACGGGACCGTACTGTCCCGGGTGAGGAGAAGTCAAGTGCCCAAGTTGAAACTGGCGTACGGCAAAAATGGAAGACATACCGTATAACATCTTTATTATGTTTACAGGACCAGCACAATACACGTTAATCGCCTAATATCTGTAGTCGATGGTCATGTTTTTTGAGCTTTTCTGTGAATTCTATCATGAGGTCACATTTATTAACATTGATTGGACCTAATGAAATCGAGGGTAAGTCCATTTTCTGCTTTGTCAATACACGAAGAACATGTACTATTTGCAGGTGTATTTAATATACGGTTGATGGTCACATTTTCCTGACACATACACACACACACACGCACACTCACATACACACGCACACTCACATACACACGCACACCCACATACACACGCACACACACACACGCGGTACACGAGCCGCCCCACTGGTTTTTATGAGCTCAAAGGGAACCATTTTCCTACCACAGCCGTCGGCTCCTCGGGAGGTGGCAGAGTTGAATGCAATACTTCGAGGGACACTGATGGCAACCATCTGAGGAATCGAGGTCCATCGAAGTGGAACACATGCGCGGATGTGGTCACCGACGCCGCTGTCCTGACCGCAGGACTTTCGACGCTTGCGGGGGCTGTACTCACGCTGCTGGTACTGTTACTGATGTTGTTGTTGTTGTTGTTGTTATTCTGGTTATTGTCATTGTTGTTGGTTAGTTGGGCCGCCGTGGTCGTCGTCAGCACGTTGGCAACGTGTATGGGAGACGCGGGCGCTGCGTGGAAATCTTCCTTCGTCGACGAGTGTGGATCGATGTCCAGCTGCAGTCGGCAGGTGGGGCAGGTCGTGTCCTGCTCGAGCCACGACCTTAAGCACGAACTGCACATAGCGGATAGGGTAGGTTAGATAGGCCGGCAGCGGATGAAGAATGAATTGAGTGTGGGGTTCGGCATTTCGAGCTAACCGCCAGTCAGTATTTAACGTCTACGTTGTTGCTTTTCGCATTGTTTCGTAGAACGAACTTCTCCCCTCGAACGGTGGACGTCGGACAAAGACGTCCATTCTGTGTTCCCTCGGGCGGCAAAGGGAACACACAGGAGTTTAATAAATATGGGCTCTATCTAGATGACAGTTGGCAAACAGCTGAACATAGCGTAATTCTGGCGCTGATAAAGCTGAACATGCTGTAAGATTGGATTTGCTAGATGGCGAATTGCTCGTCGCCAACGAAATACAACTTTCAGAGTTGAGAAGAAAGGAGACTAACTTCTCTGTATTGAACGACTTCACCGGAAGGCGGCGTAGAGTTGACATTCATGCAAGGAAACAAGGAATTCAAGGAATTAAAAAGACACCCGTGTTTGAGGTTTCTCATTCCATTTGCCATTGTTGAGCTAACGTACTTAATAAATGTTTAGAACAGAGTTATATTCAACAGCGTTTCTCTGTCGACGAATTTTGTTTATCATTTCCTACGATCAATTCTTGTTTGAGAAAGTCTGTACGATCTTCTTTATTTCGATCGCGGATACCTCAGGCTTATTTTCGTGGACGAAGGCAGGATCAGAGAAAAAAGCACACACGAATAACCGCAAGTGATTTTGTGGCGTTTACAAGGGCCAGCATCTTTGTTGTATTGCAATCGTCATACGGTTCTACTCCAGCGCTCCAGAGTCCCCCCCAAAACTCTTCGGTGGCCTTCCGCTGCTTTAATTGTTTGGACGGCAAAAATCAATTGCCAATGTTATTGAAAAACATCACTACTTGTTTCTACTACTACTACTACTACTACTACTACTCTTAAGGCCACTTGTTACATGGTGGCCTTCACTCATCTTAGAGACAAAAAGAAAGACCATGAATCGCCACGCCTAAGAGATGCCTAAATGTATGTGTAAGAAATGCATACTCATGGAAAAGATGGGAACAGGGCAAAAGCCTGGCCGCCTGCATTGTCTCCCAGCAAATAGCGCAGGGATCGAGCAACTGCTCGGCGGTGGCGGACGGGTAACGCTCGCATAGCAAAGTCGAGATACGGGCGAAGTGGCGGTGTTTGAGTAGACGCTTTTTCAGCTCGGTAAACGTCGCATGAAGCCGCATCGAAATTGCCACGGACGCCATGGATACAAAGATGTTGCCGAAGATCTGCAACGAATTCGGAAGTTGACAAGCGTTTCGTGAGTAGCGATACTGCTGGCGGCTTAGCTGGGCATGCACGCCCAGGCTCTGCACAGGGTTGTCGTATGCAAACGAATTCTTGGGCAACGACCATTGAGCTGTGCTTCGCGTTTTGCTTGAGCTTCGTCTAGCCGGATGTCCCGGTTAGATTTAGCTGATTTACTCGCAGCGAATTCATCCATTTTCGAACAATGTAGTGTGTGTATTTGTTGGCGGAGTTGCATGACTATAGACTATTGTTACGCACAGTTGCAATTATATGCTAAGACAAAACACCGTCGCCACGTTCCTACCAGGTATAGCCAGAGGTCGTTGACTTGTCCGGTCTAGCATTTGCTAATACTCAAATCGTTTTTTTTTTTTTGTCTGATAATGTCTAGCTATTACTATGATGATTATTATTATTTGAGATCAAATAGCCCCAATGGAGTGGACATGTTAGTTGTGGTGAAGTGTTTCGACAATGAATTGAAAATTTGATCCTGAGATGCTTTTTTGCTTCGGACGCCGTACTTTTGCTTGATGTGCGCTCTTTTCTGTGCACTGGTTCGTTTCGAACGGAAGGCAGAATGGAACAGAAGGATTGAAGTGGCTCTTACCAACATGTGCAGATCGTGGGCGAAGTCGACGGCCAAAGAGGCAAGTTGGAATATTAGCTCCGAGAAATAGGCGAATTCCGCACGGCTGTCCCAGCATCGTTCCTGGTAAATATCCCATAGATGCACAGAATACCTGAAGAGTTCAGTTGTAGACGACAAATCTTAGTTGGTACACAGGCAACGCGTAACAATTTTGGATCGGACAGGGCATGGCTACCAAAAACATCTGTCTGATTGAAAAGTCAGCTATAGTTGAATTTTAAATTACGTTTGAGTAACCTTTTTTTTTTTATCCGAGTCAGTGATAACTGGTGCCTAGATGTTCATTACTTGCTTTTCATCTTCTGAAGACCTTCAGCGGACGCGCCTGGCGGAGCGGTATGAGGTGTCGCGAAATAACCGACTCTCTATGGATTCTCGGATCGCAATCGTACAATGGGACAACATAACGTCTGACACGGCGTCGGCTGATTTTGTTGATACCTAGCAACCGAAGGGTGCCCTCTTCAGATCGTCTGATTTTACAGCCATCTATGAAAACTGGAACGCCTCAGCACAGACAGCTAATCGTGATCGGAGCAGCGATCAGACTAGCACTCGGACGATTTTATGTCGTGTTATCGAATCTACGTAGTTCGGCATGGCGTGAGCCATATCGACAGATAAACGCGTTCTGACAAGTTTAGATACAGCAAGAGAACGCCAAAAGAGAACGCAAAAAAAAAAAAAAAAAGAGA
>MNPL01011450.1:0-15035 GCA_002081605.1 Tropilaelaps mercedesae
TATATATATATATATATATCGAGGCTTCTACTGAATGAGCTCACATCTTAAGGTAGTCGGTAAGAATCTTTTTGGTGACTGTTAACCAACTCAAGGCGACCGAGTCAACACCCCACAAAGCAATGTTTCTCATGAATTCTTCAAAGCAGGGAAGAATGGCAGCTGTAGCCGTTCTTCGATGTAACAAACTGTGTCATGGCAATACGCACCGACGAGGAAAGAAATTGAGTAGCCGCTCAGGTGGCAAGCGATTAGCCTAAGGGCCACACGATAGATTTCTGATGCATTGAACGCTATTGACCAAGACTGTCGAGTATCGCTGTTGATAAAGGATCCATTCGCGAGTCAGACTACCAAACAAAACAGGTCGAATCCTCGAGGGAGAGCACAAAAGTTTTCCCACATTTGCCCAGTTATATCCAGCAGCGTAGCCACGTTAGGCAAGCGCGAAGATTTAAAGGCTGCCTTCCTATTTACCTTCTCTTTCCCGGTGTAACTCCGCTGGACGGTTGGGAGGGATGAACAAAGCTGTTTGAATTCCTTGTTTTCAAATGTGACCCCAGAGATCACCCGGTTCAGTGGAAATTCACCGCTGAACGTGAAAACAATCGCTAAGATCAAACTGACCATGGGCGAGTTACAACGACAGATCGTACGGCACACGACTAAGGCCTTTATATGCGGTCGCCTCTCAAAGCAACTGTCGAATTCACGCCTAACACAAAGGCCAAATTCGCCTCAGAGCAATCGTCGTTACAGGTCTCCTACTGGCGCTTCGGGGGACTTTAATTCGTTATCGATATGGTTATTTAATAATATTAGCTTAAAAAGTTATTTTGCCTTTTTCAATTATATTTCTTATAATTTTTTTTTTAATTTAGCAAAATGGCTGATTAAAGCAATAAGTTGTAAATTTATTTATGGACATTATATCTTTTTGTTAGTAAGATAATATTATTTGGTTAAAAATAGTCGTTAGCTTCGTTTCCCTCTATCGACGTTTCAGAAGCAAGGACAAATTGCTTTCACAGTTGGTCCTAGCCAATCAACAATTAACCGAACTGAGGAAAGTACATTTGTAGGACCAAAATCAACAAGTCGAGGCAAGGTCGGTCATTGTGCAGGTTACAGATGGAGTACTGTAGGTTGGATAAATTGCGATTGGCTAAATTAATCATGGGGCCGTTTTAGACGTAGGTGTCTTTTTGTTGTCTGACGAACGCAACCCTGGAGTATTTTCATGTGCCTCTCGACTGAATAAAGAGATGAAGGGGGACTTGTCATTTTCTGCTGCCATTGTTGTCATGTTCGTTGAATCTATCGCCATGAACATAAGGAATTATCTAAAGCCATCTATAACTCATAGTTGTAATAATTAAACCAGAGCCTCATAGTTTCTAGACGACAGCTTCACAGGCTCTACGTAGAACTGCATTCCTTGGCGGCATCCTTATAAGATTAGACCGATGCCGGACATCCTTGTCCTTGTTTCTCTTTTCCCCCTACATAGTTGAAGCTTAATATATTCTCCGGCGGGTTTCCGTTAGTTCCTCACACACACAAGCGACAGACTAAATACTCAAACCAATGTTAGCAAACAGCAAGCAAAAACTCATCAGTGAGCCGCACGTTGTATTCGTTGCTTTACCACATCACGCGTAAATGACCAACTAAATTTCTACATGTAATGTCCCGATTTGCATTTCATTAACATAACACAACCAGGAACAACGCGCATAGATTAAGCAGGAGTATCGGCCCCTGTCGAGATACGGGGAAGGTTTATGTCGATAATTATTCTCAGCTCACTTATGCGCTAATCCGACTTTGTGCAAGGGAGATTGTACTACCTGTGTGAATATTATGCCAGCATATTTCGGCTTTGCTCAGCCGAAAACCGTGGCCACTTACTTGTCTACTCTTCGGATAGAAGGGAGAAGTTGTCTATATTGCAGTAGCGTGGGTCGTCCCACAATCTCTTGATCTCCAGCGGACACGTATAGGCGTCCCAGCGTGTGTCTCTGGCGTTCCAGAAATAGGAACAAGCCAGATGCGGAAAGATAGAAATGTTCCAGAGAACCTTCTTCTTTCTCTAATATTTGTCCTTCCTCGAATCAGGCTGTATTTGTCGGGCGCGAAGCCTACGCCGGAGAAACCACTTAGAAGCGACCCATCCTAGCGGAACTCCGCCTTTGGACGCTGGTAAGCACCAGTGCGCCTCTAACCGTACTGCTGCTTCGTCCGACCTGTGTGGTTGTGCGGAAAAATGCCTCTCCACTCTAATAGGGTCTAACGGTTCTTACCAAAAGGCTTGTGATCGTCGCCCCTCGCGCAGAAGGGGTACGACTCCTTATCGTTGTCTAGCGTTTTCTGGTCCAATGGCAGCTTCTGTGAACAGCGCTTGGCACCTTGAACATGCTACCTATCGTAGGACGGCCACGAGGCCCTGGCAGGATCAGTTTTTACGTCCAATTTAACTGTCCAGGCCATCATGGGGACGTCGCGGAAAAAAGGAAAATGTCCTAGCGCGCAGTTAGTAACGGGTGCACGCCGTTCCCATTCAAGGCACGAGCGTCTTTAGCGTCAACTATTCGCAGAGTGCTGAGACAAGGGCCGGTTAGACGACGGTCGTTGTCGTCGCCCGAAAGTGGAACAGGAAAACGGGGAGCGATTCCTGCTGTTTTGGCAGCCTTGGACGAGTTTAAATCCCAAGTTGTGTTGCTGATGTGGAGTGAGTACGTTTAGAAATCAATTTAGGCTTTATTAATGTTTAGGTTCGTGGTACACATCGACCTACGCAGTCACTGGTTATGGTGCTCTGGCGACAATCGAAGTGACTTTTGGTGGTTGCTCATACAAAAAGGTGTCAGCATTGATCTTGTAAATCTTCATAGGCTTTTAACAGAACAAGTAGGAGATATTCGGCGTAGTCTATTGTGATAACAAACGATAGTTTTTTCACAGAAAAGCGACCACACTATTTCCAAATCACCGATAGGTTCCCCTTTGACACCAGGGTCTAGAGGAACTTTGTCAAACGATCACTCTCGCCCTCACGTATTCTTCGCACTTCCAACCTCGTTGACGGTCGTGCTCGTCTGCTTGACGAACTAGACAGAGCTGAACAGGTTCGACACAACAGAGGCCGCCGAGAGAAATTGGAGAGGTCGACAAGCTGGAAGTCAGCTAGGCTCAGCGACACCACTGAGGACCTTAGCGGTGAGTCCTGGCACCTCTAGCGAGGATATACTCGCCTTTTCGATATTCAGAGTACGGGACTATACGCGCATTCGCCGCTTTTATTGGCTTTAGTCTATCGCAGTTCGGGAATAGAGAGCTGCGTTTCGACGCAACGTTTTGACGAGCGCATGTAGATAGGGCACCTGCGAATGCAATAAGATTCACTAAGAGGGTGGTTGATTTCGGCTACCTGCCAAAGGATATACGAGGTTTCATAATGTGGTTCCTCTAAATAGATTACTTATTACTAAAAACTAATACGGTAAAACTTCATTCAGCACTAGAGTGGCTGGTGTATTTCCTCGTATATTGAGAGACTTCTGCTTTGAATGAGTGAGATTTTTAAAATGTATTTCATGAATGAATGCCTGATTATGTATGCGCAGGATGGCCACCTTGCTCGGAGAACTACGAAAGAAGGCCCGAGCTTAGAAACAGGAGAGATTTACGGAGAATGCATTAAAATCTGCATAACACAACTTTGCATTAGCTATCTATCGAACACAATCTGTTCTGCGATATCACATCGTACAGGGACGTAGACTAGGTCGATATGTCTGCCGGATCAAAATGTTGCTATACACCAACAAACTGGCAAGCGCCGGACGATAACGACGTGCGTGCTTGACACACCGTCCGTCAAGACGTGTACACATTTGCAGCTGTTCGGTAGGAGTCTGCAAGTTAAGGAGTTGATTAACTTGAAGGACAACTTGATGACATACACCCCTTTTCAGAAGATAATCAGCAAACATTTATGACAACTTTACGACAACGGAAGCACTAATTAACGTATTGTTAGGTCGGATTAGGATTGAATGACCTGGCTATGACGCGCTAAAACGCCAGTGGTGCCCTACAACACAGGACATGCCTTCAGGCAAACCATTAAAGCGTTTTGAAACGTGCCTTCGAATATTGTCGACAGGCCAGGTGGGGCCCATGTTCTTATATTAGCTCGATTTCTTCCAGAAAATATACCCAGCTTTCATTTTGGGAAGCGTTTTGCCGTAGTTCTTACAAGGAATAGCTGTGTCTTACTTTCGGGTGGCCAATGGAAACGAGTCGATATTATTCGAAGCTTTTCTCGAATCAAAATTGGGTAGTGGTTGAGATCGTTGCCCCCAGAGACATTAAAGCGCTACGGGGAGAGAAAGACAGGTACGTTTTTAGGCTGTGCCTTTTTTGGCGAACGGCCCGGATTTGCAAACGGAGAACTAAAAATAGGTGGATACGTCGTTGGTAGAATAATTACCGAGTTCCGCTTCCTTGATTTCAACATGGCGCACACAAGTCGGTCAGTGCTGATGCGCTCGAAATATCAATTTTTTATTCTGTTGTTTAATGGCTATTTTCGCATCGATGGATCTCCAGCTGGTCATGCCCAACTTCAGTTCCTGGTCGGAGCTGAGTGGATCCAGCTTCCCATAGACCCCAATAGCGTTAAATGTGTGCGCCATACTTTCTCGAGCGCAACACACAACGAAATATTTCAATATAAAATTTGGCCAGTGCGTTGCTGGGCATCCAACCACTTCGACGTACACACTCGTCTCATCGAAATCTTGTTAACAACACCGGTTGCCGGCCAAGCGCAATGTAGCTTTCACCCATGTGCACTCGCTTTTCTCGTGATTTCTCGGTACACACTTAAGCTCGCCTGAGGAAAGTCACACGTGCCGGACCGATATTGCCAAACGTCGAGCCAACTCCAACTAGGCCATCCCACCGAAGCGAGCTCGACAAGCCTATCATGGCGACCAGCTCAATCAAAAAAGCACCCAGTGTCCCCATCCCTCCCCACAACAGAGTAGGAGCACCTAAGAGAACTCTCATCACCCTGAGCTCGGGTGGTACCCTGCACCCGATGTCTGTTTATTACCCCAAGAGACCCACAAAACGTTGACGAAATACACCCAGCGAACGCTCCCCTATTCACCTATAGAGGCGATAAGACAGGTACAGGAGCCTATATCTATATTATTATTGGACACGTGCTCCGTTTGACTTTATTATTGATTTATGTGTCGTTGTATTAAACTGATATAAAATGAACAAAAATAGGCCAAACTGGCCGCCCAGAGGGCTTCTGGGCGCAAGCCTTCACACTAGTCATAGCCGGGTATCGGCTCCGTTCAGCGCGTTTCTCTCTCGCGTTAACGCTCGTAGGAGTTCTTACCTATGGATTGGCATGGGCTGGACCTCTGGAGTGCCTAACAGAGACGTCACGTCCTGCTGAATAGGACTTGTTGTCCGCCCCGGCACTGCAGGTTCCGCTTAGCCGCTCCCGCTAGGCAGTTGCTCCTGGAGGGCGTCCATAGGCCATTGCTGCAAATCAGGTCATCGCTGACGAGAGCTGCACATTGGCGAAGTAACGGCAGTCTCCACTACTTCGTTGAAAGTCCCGGTAAAAAGTCAGCAGGCCGGCCGGCCGGCTCGGCAGGTGTGGCCGAAGCCTGGAACAGCCAAGGCCACGTGCCTACAATTTTCTCAAATGAAATCCATTTATAGCGGTCGATGTTGCTTCGGCAAAGCCGTGCGCAGTCCCATGCCGCGACACTGGGCCGCTGCGTAGGCCGAAAAGGGAGGCGAACCTTGCCGAAGGCGGGACGCTCGGTCGTCCTGGAGCTTTGTGGAAGCAGGACGATTGTCTATATATAACCTAAGCGGTGACTTTCGGCAGCGGGCCGCCTTCGAACGCCTTCGGAGCGAAGGATAACAACACCATTGTGTTGTCATCGCTAGTTCTGGCTGCTTTATTTGACGTAATTGCGTAGTATTTACCATGTACTGAGACCCGCACAGCTGTGGGAATGCCGGAGGACGTATCGTCTACCCTGTCTACCCTGTTCTGCATAGTCTCGCCAGGAATTAGAGCATCTGCAGGACTTAGATAGTTTATTGCACCGCAGGTTACCTTCAGAATGTTATTGGACCAGGCGCACGTGCTCGAATGGGGTTGAATTGCAGAAACGAAGTCTATCTAACGGCATCTAACCTCACTGCCAAATAAATGCCATGATATTGTCAAATGATTTGTCAAAATGTTTGGCCGTTCGTTTCGATGCCTGGCCACTACTCAGTGGGATATCGAGTGTCGTCCTTACGAATCTCGGATCAGTAAACCCAGTTACTCCAATGTCCTCCTCCTGACCGATGGCCGGCCCCCCCGCTCACGGCGTATACCTCGTGGAGTTCCAGCGGACCAATACTTCAAACCAATACTTCAACAACGTTGCACAGTGGCGACGGCTACGGCGGAACGTCGTTCGCGGCTCCATCTCATCGTGCTCGTTCGTGTGCTTCGTTCGAGTCTGAAGCAAACGACCGCGATAAATAGCCTTCTCTGGATCTCCATATTTATGCTGGGTAAACTACGGCCGCCACCGTTGATCGCATTATAGATTGACCATTACTCGCTCGCATAGAGTCTTCTGTTCTGAAGTTCTCGCATTTGCGAGGTGACGGACGCCATTTGACAGTTGTGCAAATCCAACCTCTCGTCCGTTCGATCAAGTGAGTCTACGCCCGATGACAGTTCGATGACAGCTCCATCGGCTGCGAAGGCATTCGCCTACTTCGCTCGGTTCGCGTGCGTGCCGACACTGAGGACACGTCTATCTCGACACGAGGCCGTTTCTGCTGTCCGATCGCGAGTTTGCTCGTCCGGATTTTTGTAAATGATCGCCGTATAGACACAACCGCATCGGTCTTTGTTTGGGGTCGGCCACTCGTTCGTGAAGAGTCAGCTCTTTTTTAGTGTCGCGTTTACGCGGTTGCGTCTCGCAAAATGCCGTTGCGGTGGTCCTTTTTCGGCGTGGTTTTCTTCTTCTGCTGCTCCCTGTGCTGTGGTGGTTCGCTGCGGCCTTCGTTGTCCTTTCTCGTGTTGGGCATTTTTGTCCTCGGCCTGTCTTCCCCGTACAGCCTCGTTCGTTCTAGCGCCGGAGAGCGCGCCCAATGCCCGGGCGAGAGGTTTGCTCCCGTCTTCCTTGCGCGACCCCCGAACCCCCAATCCGCTCCTGTCCCGTTCTCGAATTCTCCACGGCCAAGTTACACATCGCCGGCGGCAACTTCCCGGCCGGTGTCATACGTCCTCGTCGTAATGAAGAGAGCTCCTCTTGCTTTTCTTCTCGGCGAGCATAAAGTATCTGGGGTTCTACCACCGCGTCCACTGCCCGGCCATTCCAGCCATGCCAGCGAAACCGCGAAACGAAGACCGGGGAAACACTCGTCTGGTTATCTATCGCGTATGTTATGGACTTGATGTGACTTCGCATTCGGTGTAGAGAGATAGAAAACGAGAGAAAACGAGAGATAGATAAAGATAGAGAAGGGCGAGAGGAAAACTACGAACAAGAGACACGGTCCCGAGGCGTTCGAATGGCTCACCGGGGAGAGGGAATGGGGAGCGTAATTAAATTGTTCAAGCCACCATCCACCGCAATGGCTATCGTGTGAAGAGCTTATATAGACAGGCGGAAGCGGTGTCCGCATAATAATAGTACAAAGACTGCTATGGAGGCCCTCGGGGTCCAGGGGGAACGCCTCCTCCGTGGGAGCGTGCATTGGGGACTGCATTTGTGGCTAAGCTACACACACACACACACACACACACACAACGAACGTGTACGGCGCCGTAGGACTTCGCATGAAACGAAAGGCTGAGCCGTCTCTATGGGCGTCCAGGCTTTTTTTTTTGGCCTCTATATGTCGCTGGTGTTCGCCCTGAGGTTTGGAGACCGTTTTGACACATACTTGTTTTTATTATTACCAGTGGCAATGAGCTAAACGTGTTATCAAATGTTGAATCGCATAGTAATACAATATTTCGTAGTGTTGTTCTTCTTATCCAGTGTATTGTACACAGTATTATTTCTTCCCTAGGGAAGATTGAGAGGCATCGCTCGCGTGCTAATCACGCTGAGTCGACAACGGGTGTCGTTTTGCTCTAGTTTGGGCGCCTGTCTTTAATACATTTTAAGGCACCGACACGGTCGATCGAATTTTGTTAGGACACTTCATCTCGGCAATCGATTCCTCAATAGTGGCGCTTCGGTTCCCTTGGCCACCGCCCCAGTGCATGGATGAGATGAGCAGCAAAGGCCTTTCCTCGCACGGGTCACCACCAGCACCTCCACCTCCACCACCACCGCCGCCGCCGCTTCTTAAATATCGTACGTTTTGTTCAACAAATCCAATATTCAACACACGTTTCGCCTTTTTGGCGCTTTGCCTCTACAAAACGATGCTATTAGTCTGGCGAAATTTCGCGCCTACCGGCGTGAACGTCCTGGCTCGAAGCCAACGGCCGAGTAGATCCCGCGGCCGTCCCGGAACCGGCGGCAGCCCCTGTCCTGCTGTTGCGCCTTGACCTGCTGAGGATAGCCTTCGTGTCACCGAAAGTGTTCGGCAGCTGAAGGTTTAAGGTCTCCGGAAAGAGTGTCGATAGCAGAAGACCTATGGCGCACGTAGTCACGTCGATACACGTCGGCATCCACCACCATTCCTGACGACAGCACAAACAGAAACCGACGCGCAGATAAATGACAACCGCTTAGTCGGCGACCATTGCCAACTAAACGCATCGGATTCTATGCAGTCGCCGCGTGTCATGCGTGAAGAGAACAACACTGCTACTCATTCTAATTGTACTCAATTCAATCAGCGAAGAGTTCGATATCTCTAATTAGTCCATTTTGATTCTGCTGAGATCGGACGGCAGGAAGATACGTCAAATGGCACTCAAAATTCGCTGATTCTGTCACTCCTGCGAAACACTTACCGGACCGGTCCTTGACACTTCATCGATGAATGGCGCGACAATGGCCCCAAAGCGTGACGCCATCAGCGATGAGCCGAGAGCCACCGCGCGAACGGGCGTTGGATAGCATTCCGTGATGTGCACGCACAGCAGCGAGAAAATCAACTGCACGCCCAGTTTAGCAAGGCTAGCCACAATGCCCCGGGTGATCGACCACTCTGCAATGTAGATTAGCAAATTAACAGCCATCGCTACGCACAGAAAGAGGGAGAGAGAGACTGCGAGAGAGAGAGAGAGACTAAGAGAGAGAGAGAGACTAAGCGAGAGAGAGAGAGAGAGAGAGAGCACCACAAAGTGCTAATTAATGGGCTGCCCTGCAACGAAGCCGGGCTCGGTTCCGGCGGTATTGCCTTACGGCGATGTAACTTTGCCTTCACGCCTTCCGTTTCGAATTGTCCTGCATGTGGGGTGGAAAAGCGGAGGAGGAGGAGGAGGAGGAGGAGGAGGACGGGGAGTGTCAAGCTGTTTCCGATGCTGTTGCCCTGCGACCGCTGTGGGACGACGCGTGACAGTGTCCATGCTCTGGCGGGTTAACTGGCCACATATGAAGTCAGTAATTGCGCAAATGTGTGCAGGTAGATATGGCATTACTACTACTATAAAGAGCGTTATGAATGCTGCCACTGTGCTGAGATCTGTCCTGTTTTGCTGAACGGCCATACCGCTAAGCAGCATTCTCGCTCGCTGTCAGCCCCGCCTGTGCCTTGCGGAAGAACAGCTATAAACTGAGTAAACGCTGCCAATCAACGAGAAAAGAAGACACACCATGAAGACACACCAAGATGTGTATATTGTATAACTGTCCTATACGAGGGCATGCGTGTGTACCAACCATCAGGTATGACGAGCAGCGTAGACAGCAGGACAATCGATGGTACGTACAGCCACGTATACAGCGTTCGTCGGCGAACATTTCGAATGAGAACATAGCCAAGAGGTATTAGTGGCAGCTCGAATAGGCCTGTCAGCACTAGATTCACGTATGGATTGGAGCCGACGTCGACGATATAGTACATGAGATGAAAGTACGCCAAGACGACGATTGCGCTATGCCACGCATCCAATCGGTGGGGGGAACAGGGCGAAAAAATGAGGTGTGGCAAAGAGGATAATAACACACACACACACACAGGGGAAGACAGAAGAAGTAAACAGCGGGAAGAGATTAGTTGTATACAGGGTGTTCAGAAAATCGTGCATTGTTTTCGTAGGCGTGTCACTTAGGTCACTAGCGGTGTTCATAAAAGGCCCCCATTGCTACAAAAACACCTCGTGAGGTAACTGAAGCCCTTAAGATTGATACACAGATCCGACAGGTACTTAGTCTTAAATAAACACATTTCCTAGAAGAAACTTCCTACGGAAGTTCACTGTGGTAAACGATCACCTCTAGGGCAAACGAACGCGTAGTAAGTTGAAAAAAAAAAAAAAGACGCGTAAAATAAACAGCGTGTTCGGAAAACGAAATCACGCGATGTGTTTGCCGTTAGTGTGGGCATTGCGTTACAATTGTATGTAGCCGGATAGCGTCATTACAGCAATCCTGCAGCTCTGGAAGAGGTCGAAAATTATTCCCTTCTGGCCGGCCTCGCGTTGTTCCTGTAAGCCATAACGAGAAAGGGCGCCGTGTCAGCAGACGAAATGCCAGCTAAATTCGACTTTCAAACGCATGAACTCACAGAGGTGAGCTCATGGCGAATTCGGCTTTGTGTCTGGAAAACAGAATGACTGCTTCCGCAGTACGAAACGCTAGCCTCGAGTGCAACCTAATTTGCACGTATCAAACAGGACCGCCGGTGGAAGCCGTACCAGACGTAACTTCTGCCTCGCTTTTTCTATTATGAGCGGTATATCATCGTCATTCAGCCTACGCCGGTTGAGTCGAGCGATCCTTTGCAGTAGACGGGACACTTGCTCGTAGCGACCACGACATAGAAGCCATTTGGGCGACTCGTCGAGACACCTACGAAACGGACATAGGCGGGACATATATATCCGCGGATGAGTTTCTGGCAGAAATAGATCGCACTTATCTATGTCAGCACCGTGCAGGACGCGGAGGCTGCAAAAGACTGCTCCTGATATCGCGCAGTGTATGCACGAGAAAACGCAACATGTCGACGTTGACATTGTGCGAAAAACGTGTGTTAGGCATGTTTCCTAGACAGAACTAGAATTTCTATATAATTTCATATTGCCCTTCATACAGCCATCAAGCCTATATTGACTATTCCAGCGGAAACCTGCTTGCGTGGCAGCGTAGTTTTTCAATCTGTCTTTAACAGTAAAATGTCACTTAAGGAACTATTTATAAATGGCGATTACGTGTGCCCCCACCCTCATCTGCCGGGCTGCCGAGCTGCGCGCCTTGTCCCAGCGTATTTTGCTAGCAATACAAATATAGCAACGCTCCTATCTCGAAACAGCCCCTTCCTAATGGGCAGCTATCCTCGCTGCAGCGCAAAGTCGCCGTAATCAGGCTCCGTTCCAGACACTACCCACAGCGTCAAGAGGAGTATGGCGATTTCCGGCAGTGTCACAACGCCGATGAGGAATCTCCAGTCCCTGATGAAGTAGGTGAAGACTGGTAGAATTGTTATGCCGAAGATCCAGCCGAATTCCTGACTCATCGTGCATAGAGCTCGTTTTGAAGGGCCGACGCATTCTATGGCTAAGAACGTGGACGGAAAAATGGAAAAATATTTTAGCTAGGCGATAGAGTTGGCTGGGCTAATTGCCGTAACACTAATCTACTATAAACTATGTTTGACATCCCAAAGCGTGCAAAATAAAACTCGCTACACGAGGGGCGCCTACTCAGGTAGTGGCTGGAATAGTGAATAAAATGTTTGTAAACTATGATTTAGAAGAACGCACAGCCGGTATTATTTCGGCTCAATATTATTTGCTCTACGTGCGTAGTGCGAAGAGCTGCATGTCTTTCTTTAGTACATTCTTCTATCAACTTTAACTTTATCGTTTTATATATATATATGTATCGATTTGCTCCATTTCGTAGCTGGCAGAGCAAGAGTTTGTTGTTACTTTGGTTTCTGTGGCCATGTTGAGTATAGGGTGTCGTTGAGCTCCGACCTCATTTTTACGCCGCGGGCAGTCGGACAGTTGTAACTTACCGGGCGTTGTCAAGATACTCTTCCGTTATTGTTCACCGCCATAGGTGCATAATGGCCGAATGTAATTTTATGTTAAGTCTACCCAGCGGGACCGAAGAGATAAGTTTATCAGATGTAACGTCCATAAATAAACTCGCTTTCACATCTGCTCCATCTGCTCCAAAGCAGTTTTTCGTGCTCGTCTAGGCGATAAACGCCCACAGTATCCTTCGAAATTCTATATTATACTAACAAAACGCTGCTATTGTCACCATCATGCCATTAGCATTGCTAGTTTCACTGCGCTGTCACCGTTCGTGGAACTTTCGTTGAACTCAGAGCGTCAGCAGTTTGGACATGTTGCCCGATCGTAGCATCCAGTCGCAACTTCCGAATTTCATGATAAGGTTCTTTAAAATGTAGCAAAATCGTCCATAAACCGGCAGTCATCCGTCCATGGCTGTTGTAGTCCCATAGAAACCCTATAATGCAAATCTGTTATTATTGCTGAACCTTTCATATGCGGCCGCATGTACAAGCACTCACCCAAGGTCAGGGGTACAGTGTGCATGCCGCCATGGCCGACGGCGGCGAAAAAACGCGCGGCTACATAAAGTACAAACGTTGGCGCAAGAGCAATCGCTGAATTTCCCAGAAGAATGACTACCGAGCAAATGATGAGGCCAGGCCGCCTACCGAACCAGTCCGAGAACGAGGAAAATGTCAGATGTCCGATCATCACGCCGAACATGAAGACGCTCTGGGTCAGAGCGACCATCCAGTGGGAGTGACAGACGAGATTGAACTGGTGGTATTTTTTCCGTCGTAGGATTATGTAACAGAGAGAAGAACAGTGAACAGAGAACGAAGATCTCAACGCGAAGACATGTGTGAGTGTAGCAGGCGGGAAAATTATAAGAGAGGATTCGCGAACAAAATGGTACAGTGTAAATGAGGTTGTTGCAGTATTAAATTGTAGAGAAGAAAACAACGACTTTATTGACGACGATGAAATCGCTAGAAAAGAAGGAGTACCTCGTGATTTAATTTCTCATTCGGTATCGTATTGCGCCAAAGCTAAATGCGTGTTCTGTGTAAGATGCACAGCGGTAAATCTGAAACTAGTATGTTTATTTGTTAATCAAAATCACACACGTTCATTATGAAAAGAGAAAATAAAGTTTCTACTGACTGAGAAATTCGATGGGTTCAGTTCCCAGCAGTAGAGAGATCCTTTAGTACATTTGCCGTGGCAAAGTTTCGTTATTTCGATTCTCATTTCAGTCGAAATGGACTTCAAAATTTGCTAAATTCAAGACTAACGTCTGTTTTATAAATCGACCCTTTTTGCCGTTTCTTAGGGATAACTATCAACCAAGATTTATCAACTACGGTACTGCTTTTATATGGCCTCATAAAACGGACTCTATAAAATATAGATGTACAACGCCACGAATCCACCCCGTGAGCTCATGCGTGTCTTCGATTTTAGGCGATACGCCAACGCGCCAACTTGAACCCCGTGCCTTGACTTCACTCGACTTCATACGACTGAGGTATTTGTCACTGTAATGTGAGCCTCATACTCGCTGAAGCCTTGAACCGCAGGATTCGGGCCGATGATACCTGCGTTGAGCGTGTTGATCGCTTACCTCTTGAAGTATGGTCCTGCTGTATTCAGACGTATCAAACTCCCACTCGGTACACACTGAGCCTTGGGTGCTGTTCGGTGGCAGGCCGCACTTGTGATCGTGGCCTTGATAGCTCGCTATCCAGGTGTCCTTGTCCATCCCGTCCGGAGGCTTGCACCAGTAGTCCTGCTTCGGTGCTACAAAAGAAATACTCATGACGATATGGGCAAACACAACATTGCGAAATGCATTGACAATAAGCACGGGAGCGTGCCACCTTCCCGGAGGGTCCAAGAGGTCCTCCATTGGAGCAGCGTCATGCAGCGCCTACGAGGAGATCGGCCGTGTGATCTGGAACAAAATATAGTTATTGCCTGATACGCGTCTTCACGTCTTTAGCCATATATCACTAACATTTCATGGTCGAATTTCGAGCACATCGAACTGGACAAATAAGAGTACAGATAGTGTCGACTAACTTATGTTATCAATGAAAATATTAACAATAACAAATAAATCATCGCTCCACTATCAAATAAAAAATAACTGAAATCGTTTCTAGCGCTACCCACGAATAAAGGAACACTTGGCATGACTTCCGCAACAACTCAACCCACTTCTAGATTGAGCGGCTGGCATAGTTATGTCCAAATATCTGTTTGCCCTATCCAGAACCTATCACAGTTGACCGGCACACACATACGAACATAACGGACGACTGGAACCACAACAAAGAGGTAGGTCTCAAGCATTCGGTCTCCAAACCAACAACCTTGGATCCAGCTGGCCAACTCATCCAAGCTGCGTCGCGCTCCTCACGCTGGTGGCCGCAAAACAATAGACGCGCACACGTTCAGCGGCGTCTGTCATCTACCTTAAGGCTGCCTAGGCACAGCGTTCTTGATAAGATCGCTATTTACCTCATTTCGCTTACGTACAGCGCCTCGACGCTGACCTCTTTTCCAGGCCGCGTCGAGCTCTGTCTCTCCTGCCTTGGCAGATTGTCCCAATACGCGACCGTTATTCGCCCGCCAATGGCGCTTCTTTCAAATAGTGGCAGCCGACGCGAGCTTCTGGGCGGCCAGCAGATTCCCTCAAGATTTCCGCCGTCTAATAGTTGGCGTTAAGCTGCACAATACCTGGTGGATGTGGCCATTTTTTGGAATAAGTACAGAAATTAATGCAGCCTTCTAGGTCCACACCCCGCCGGTGGCTCTAGGCTACCCATTG